>QYTT01085649.1:0-12844 GCA_006980735.1 Dasypogon diadema
TACTATTAATTTACATATCGCAACGTGGTAATGGCGGTAATTTGTGTGGCATATTGATGTATTTATAATCCTGAGAAAAGTTGAATTTCAATTCGTTAGTGTACAATGTGGATACAAAAAGAAATGACTGAACAGAGATCGTCTTGTCAAGGAAATTCTGATTTACTTGTAAACGTGGTGTTGTCTCCGAATGAAGGCCCGTATCCATTCCGAATTAACAAGTTCTGGTTGTATAGTCAGCACAGATACTTTTATGAGGATAAGGGGAGTCAATCAAAGTGGATAATTCCGTTTGATACGATCACTGCAAGTTAATTAATGTTGCATTTTATTTTCTAGAATTTCAGAAAAAATTCTTCTGACGATACTGAATTATGTATTCCGTGTTACAGTTTGTATTCTCATCTGTTTTTTTTAAAAACGCATTTACATGCAGACATGGTAACAAATTTAAATATAATCTCGTAAAATGTATTAATGTTTTATTTATAGCTGAAAAGATTTTACTTTTACCAGAATTAGATACGTTAAAAGGAATCTATTGTAATTCCTTACTGGTATTAAATTAAGGATTACTCTCCTCTGTGCCATTTTAAAAGCGATCACATTGAGAAAGACATTAAAAGACATGTGTGCAGATAATTACTAATTAATTAAGAAATTAAGGGAATCAATTTTACTTTTTTAATTTTCATTTTCTTAATTTTATTAAGAACTGCTGTTGTTAGTTTAGGGTTCCGTACATCCGAATGAAAAAACGAACCCTTATATTATCACTCGTGTGTCTGTCTGTCCGTCTGTCACAGCCAATTACTCCCAATCTGCTGGACCGATTAAGTTGAAATTTTGGTACACATATGAATTTCTGTGACCCAAACACGAACTTGTGACGTAAATACATAAATTTTTAATATGGCGGTCATTTCTGGGGGCTAAATTAGAAAATTAAAAAAAGTGTTTTGAAAACTGTACCGTATGACATATCAAATGAAATGTATTTTTTTATATTGTCTCAAATATATATTTTTATATAATTTTAAAATAAATAGTTTTAAAGTTATTTAAGAAAATAGATGAAAATTGACCATTCTCTCCCTCCCCCCTTTATCACCGAAACTACTGAGTCCAAAATTTTGAAAAAAATACCAAAAATAGTTCTTTACTTATAGATTACAGGGAAAACCTATAAGAAGTCTATGGTCTTAAAATAACATGGTAAATCTCTCAATATTGTGCGTAACAAATAAAAAAGTGAAATATCAGAATACCTTCTATCCTTGGTCTTAGTCCACGTACTCAAAAATATACGACAAGACAAAATTCAATAACAGAAAATATATTCAGTAATTTTCCTCTACAATCCGGAACTATACATACTTTTTGTAGTTACCGCAAACAAATTTGGGTTGGATTTAAAAAAACATGGTAGATAAAGATATTCATCGTATACGGAACCCTCTCCACGTGAGTTCAACTCGCACTAGTCCGGCTTTTTTGTAGTAGACACTACACGAAAATGCATGATATTTCTTAATCTGGATCGAAAATTTGAATACCTATGTATTTGAAAATGCTCTTAATTAAGACTACATTAAAAAGTGAAATATTTGATGTTAACTCAAACACCAGTAGTTCTTTAGCCCTTTTGTTGTTTGTTGTCGGTTCGAGCTCGACATAGATTTTATTTTTTAATATTGTGATTGGATACAAGTTGCCGATAGCAATTCCATCATGTGTTTATATTACGATGTTAGTCCAAGTACCTGTTAGCCCGGTTTGTGTCTGTTTATGTCCATTTATGCTGCGAGGTTTGTGTGAGAATTAAATTCTATGAAAAATTTATATAGTATAAAGCAGTGATGATGATTATATGCACACAATTAAGAGAGTTGTAGATTTAAGTATTCTAAAAGATACTTACTTTTTTTGATGGAGGGTGGGGGGGGGAATACATTACGCACCTTGGAAGACACTAACCCCCCGTGTGTCGGACTCCCCAACGATCCGAGTCTACCGGCTAAACCCCCCCTCTATGTCTCCAGGCCACCACCCTGGAACCGTCATTAGACATTATTTCGAGATGGCGATCCTTTGTTTGGGCTCCTCGAACCCCCCCCCCCCCCCCCCCCCCCCCTCCTCTGAAGGCCGTCAACCCTGCGCTGCCCCCGGAAGCACGAGGTCAGTGCCTCTCGCCTTTTGAGGGTGCCCACGGTCCTCCGCGGAAACGGATACTAAGGAAAGTTATAAATAATAAGAGTAATAAAGTTTTTGTTGTCGGGTTTTTCCAGTGGACTGTATTAATACTGTGAAAACTCTGCTTTTCGGAGAATTTCAGGACTTCTAACACGTTCTTATAAGTTTTGTTACTGTAGTTAGAATATTCGATCGAAGGTATTGTTTATGACCAACCTGAGCAGAAGTTAGAGCTAGAATCTGGCAGAGATCTGACTCTCGATTTCTATTGGAGCCCTGATAGGACAGTCTGATCTGGCGCAGATCCGAAGTGTGAAGGTGTCGCGAGTCCGGACCCTATCAGGCTACAAAACGCATAGATGTATAGAAAATTAGATTACAACATGTCACGCCATAATATGGTTATATTCCGAAAGTATATGTTATCAAGTTCCGAATATTATTGAGACCAGACGAGGGCCTCACAAGAACTTTCTAATATATCATAGCATCCTATAGCCTGATCTGACCTTGACGGTGTTAGGTCATGTCCTAACAAATTTTTGCTCGGGAATTTGAGCATTAAAATATTCAAGAACAATCCTCAACTCATATCACTGCTTTTTACAAATTACAATTCAATTTCGCTGGCGTTTTAGTGCTCTGGCGACACTTTTTGAATTTCTTATACGACTTATTTTTATGCCAATAATGAATTAGAGCCGTTTTCCACTCTCTTAGGTAGTAGGAGAGAAAGAAGCAAATTTAAGTACATACTTATAATAACAACTTGAAACAAAACAACTAAATTCGTACTCTTTCTAACAAAACACAAAAATATTCAACACAGAAAAAATAATCAAAAATACGCAACACCCCCAGAAATACGTAACATACTCACCCCGGTTGTCAAGCGGGCTAAGGTGCACGTCTGCAGATTTTCTGTCCTGTTGGCGAGGGTTCAAATCCTGCACAGGAGATGACGATTTATTTGGGTACCAGTGGTTGATGTAATTCTACTGACAAGAATTGTACTTGCGAAGCTACTGGGATGTTGCACAGTAATAAATTTCATGCGAAAAATTGTGGTTCACTTGCAACATTTGTCAGGTTAAAATTTCCCAATCTCTCCTGTGTGCATCACTGAGCTTAGGCAATAGCTTAAAAAACATGATTTCGACTTAAAACAAAAATTGCAAATAAAGTTTTTGGTATTATCATACCCAGAGCACTTGGTATGAGACCATTTTCCGCAACTTCTGCATAGATATCAAAATTCTTTACTCTTTCCCGTATCAAGGCATAAGATACATTTGTTCACCTCTTCATCATCCTCATCGCTATTATTATCACAAATAATTCCTTCATCAATTGAAGACTTATCAGTAAAAGCTTCCTCCTGGAACAAATTTCTTTCTGTTCTGGCTGATGTAAGTCTCTATGGTTTTCTAGATTATTTGACTTCATATAAAGATCACATTCTCTGTTTTAGCTTTCTTAAATAGCCCAAAAAACGTCACATCTAGTGGTTGAAGGCGGTGTGAAGAAGATAGCGTAATGAATAACATTATAGTATTATTTTCCCTGCAAAACTCGTAAGCTTCTAATGTTGAATGGCAGCTATGGTTGTCCAAAATAAGAAGAATCGGCTTTTCTTTAGAAAGATTAAGAAACTTGGAAAATGTTTTAACCATTTCAGACTTCGTTGGCCCATTCATTTCAAGTGCTCCTAAAAGGCCATCTTCTTCAAGTTACGACGAGTAACGTTGTAATGTGTAAAAAAAAGCGGTCAAATTCCTTTTTGTTAAATCCTTGAACCCTATTTACGCTTATTGCTTCTCATTTTCGAACACTTATTTTTGGATTCCTCCTCATAAATCCTTCCAACCAGTCCACATCTGCCATATTTTTCTCCTGATCAAATCTGTGCAATATACCTAATGTCTGGGCGCACTCAAGAGCAATTATTCGAAATAACAACAATAAATGATAAGAAAACTGTGAAAGAGTCACTTACATACTCATCAAGCATTGTATCAGGCCTAAGAAGTTAATACTGTGCGGAGACCCTTCTAGCTATCACGTGAACGTTATAGAGTTTAATCCCCGTGTCTAGGGCACTAACACTACTAATTTCATACTGGCTTCCATTACCCTCTGGTTCCAATTACCCCCGTCCCCCTACAATTTTCTGGAGAAGGAGCCTTGAAAGACTCCTCCACCAGAAATCCTATTGGATGATTCTACAATTACGCAAAAAATTTCTAATACATCGGAATTATTCCGACAGATTAAGCCTTTTATTTGCCTCATATAATAATCAGGAAATATTACAGTAGGAAATGTGTTCATTACTTCATTAATGAAGTAATGAATAAATGTAATCTATTATACATTCCCAAATTCAATGAATTTTAATACAAGGATCTCATTAGAAATTCATGAATTACTCTTTGGTAAATTATTCTTTTATTGATTCATTGATGTAAATATAAAGATAAAAATAAGATTTCATTTAAGTATTAAATTTTTACTGCCATTCTGCTTCGTTCTTTTGTTTCTTTGTTATAAGAAATTTCGTGAAAAATTAAGAGACAAACAAGATAATTCAGAAAACGTAAATTTTTCTAGTACCATACCTTTTGAATTACCTTGTAATCAATAGTCTCTGTTACCTTACCCTTTGCATTACCATATCATTGATGCTCGCGACCTTTATTATTCTTCGATGAAATTATTCTATACTGTGTTCATCAATGGCTCGATTTCCTTTTGGGATTCTAGACATATTCTCTTACACTCCCATAGAAAAAAAACTCTCTGACCCACCTATAGGGCTTGCAATTGCTTTAACATTAAAATATTATAGCAAATTGTATATTTTTTTAATAAAAAAATACTATTCTATAATTCGAATGAGGAAATTTGAGAGAAGTTTGCTGCTAGATACGAATCTGAGATCTGTAGAGTGTCGAACTCTGTAACACGCTTAAGGCCGAATTTCGCTTTAACTCTTTAACGTTCAATGTCTTAAGTAAATATTGAAATTATGATATCAGCTTATTTTTGCATGCATTACTGGCTTAACGAACCGAGCTACAGAAACACAAAGTAATTAAATTTTCATAACTCATTTACTTCATCATCTATTTGAACTTGCGCTGTCTTTGATCAAAATAGTTAGACAGGGTTTTCTACCTATTTTCTTGTAGAAGGTATACTTGAATTGGTTTGTTTTGTAAGGAGTGAAGAATGTTACCGCATGATATTTCTACCGCATGAGAATCATGTTATTACGAAATATCTATATATATATATATCTAAATATCTATAGTTTCAGTTATTCCCTGGTTGTATGAGGTCATTTCATATGTTGCCATCGCTCGGAAAACAAACTGTAGAAAATCGCGTAATTACAACAGAAATTGAATAAAATTACTTTCCGGTGGCAAAAGTCATAAATTAGTACCGGACAGTCTTATACACAACTTCAAATAAACTAATCAAAATGCAAATGATCACTTTGAACATTGGAAATCTTTTTCAAACTTTTGTGATTCTTTTTCAAGCCATGTTAGATAGAAAATTGTACAATACATCGTTGTTGGTCTGGTACGTGATTTATTAAGTCCCTTGTTAATAAATTTCGCGTGGAATCAATAGTCCATCAACAAGGCATTTACACGAATTGAATAAACTTGTTTTGTTTTTCGTATTGGTGTTGGTTATATGAGGAGGCGTACATTGATGCAACAATAACAATTACTGGAAATATTTATAGTGACAGGCATTGCTGGCGCGAACTTGATGATGGTGCTAGATTCAAATAGTTAATTTTTTTATAGGTCTTGACTCATTCACTTCTACCTTCAGACTATTCAAACATCTTAGCAGCGAAATACTACATATCCATAAATAAATTAACATTTCTGTAAATATTTACCCCAATGTGTCCTGTACTTACGTGATTAGTGCTTCGACTATAGCTGGCAGCAAAAGCAATGGGCTTACAAAGTGATATTTCAATAATTCTGTCGCCATTGTGATGTTATCCTCTATCACAACACAAACATTTGTATTTTAGCACATCATGAATATAAATAGAATTAGAATTAGGCTCAAAGAAAATCGAAGAACTCCCGTGAGCCACTATACAAATGGCGACAACGTCAAAATGTATTTAAGGCGGAGAAATTTCTTGATAAACAATTTTCTTCATCGCTTTGAATGTTTTTCCGTATATTTTCTGTGTTATGTGATACGTTGGCTGGTATTTATATAAACATTTGAAAAATTTATAAACCAAGGCTAAAGCGACATTGATTGCCCTCCTGCTTCACAACTATAAAGCAGTCGTAGAGAAGGAATTTAAATAGTTCACAAATAAACACAGTGTCTCACCTCATCTCTTTTAGATTTTCAAAACAAAAAAAAAATTAGAGCAGATCAACGGGCCTGTTTGCTTCCCGGAATAGAAGAATTTTGTAAACATAGAGTTGACGTCACTAACTAAAAGAATTTCCAGTGATTTCCATAAAATTGAAAGGAAAGCCAGAATGAATCGACTGGGAATAGTAATTTCTTGTCTTTTTACTGAATCTTCCGAGCGAGTTCAATTTACCCATTTATCATCAATTTCATAGGTTAATACATCAAAATGTGAAATTTGATATTCTTCGTAAAATCGTAGCAAAATCGTATAGTAAAGACGTCGGCAATAGTAATTTCATTGAATTTTATGAATTAATGGAAGCAATTCACCGTTGGTTTTTATTGGTTAAAATTAAATTCAGAATGTAGAATGTTTTCCCTAAAAAAAACAGAGAAAACATTTGAATTAATTTTGTGTATCTTGGATTGGAAAAGAAAATTTTGGTCGACGTATAGATGGTGGTAATTTGTTTTGCGGGAGGAGTACGTAGTTTGGGTAGAATTCCTCGGAAAATCCTTTGAGATGTGTCTTACATTCTTAAGTTATAAAGGCCAAAAAAGGCGGGATTTTTAAATACATGTACTTAATTAAATTCTGATAGTATCTATCAACTACACGTTTAAAATACAGAAAAATAACTTTTTATAATTATTACGTCCTATAAGAAGAACGCCCGCCGATTCTCTAATTCGATTCAGTTGCATTGACGATGCACGAACTTATGGCCGAATCAATGTAAAAATTCTAAATAGAATTCTAAGTAGAATTTTCTGAACCACTATAGTATCCAGATAAATTACAGCGCATATCACAGGAATCGAACTCGCGTCCACAGAGTAGAAAATCTACAGAGTTCCGCCTCAATTAGGTGGGCAACCGGTGTGGGTAAATAGGAAGCTTCTACGTGCTCTATACTATTTATTTAAAATTTTAAATTTATTTTAGTCAGTAACATAAACAGGGTTGTTGATAACAACAGCATTTTCACTCGCTTTTGAAGAACTTTAGGTTAATACCCTCGCACAAGGCGACATACCTATGATTCACGGCTGGTGCGCTTTTTTTCAATATTTGGCCATAGATTGGGCTGTGATCGTGTGGTAGTTTATGAGTTTTTTTTAAAGGTATTGCCTAAGTTCAGGGGACAACCGCTATTATGCACACAGCACAACTTAGGCGGAAGGAAATTAGGAAGACGGAGATTGGGAAATTTTAACCTGACAAATGTTGCAAGTGAACCGCATTTTTCTTGGCATGAAATTATTACTGTGCAATCTCTCACTGTCTTTGCAAGTACAATTATTACCAGTGGAATTGCTTCAGCCACTGGGTACTCAGATAAATCCCTGTGTACTGTGTAGGATTTGAACCCACGTCAACAGGAAAGAAAATCTGCAGACGTGCCCCTCAGCCCGCTTGGCCACCGGCTTGGGTTGCTTATATGGAAGCTATTTACACTAATTTACTGTATCTCAGTGGTTATCTACTGTATTTCATGCTCAATGGATAATCTGGTGGCTTTATGGTTCGTAAGGGCCGTGCCACAAATTCCACTGGCACGTACTAATTAGGACGTTTTTCTGTGAGCAACGAACAATAAATAGAAGATATGAGGTATTGCAACGGATATACTCACATGCGTATAAAAAGTATAAAAATTAATAAATCATAAAATAAACGAAATTTGAAGTAAGCCGTACATGTTAGCGCGACATAAAAACCAAACCTTCTGATCATATTGACAAAGTCATATGAGGCAATCTATAGTTACCACTGTTGTAATATATAATATATAATATTATATAATTTTATATATTTTATACTTTTGGAGGTACGTGTATTTTTAAATTCTTGTGTTTTAAATTTTGTGCAGTTTAATTGTTGGGCTAATACTAGTACCAACAGTAGCACATGTACTCCCTCAAAGAGAGTTCAATTAAGAAAAGGGAAACATTGATAAAGAGCAAATGAGAGCAGTGCTTAAAGAAATTGGATAAATCCAGCCTTACTAATCTCAATTAGAATAAAAAGCGTCAATAATTTATTACAATGCTATAAAATCAATGCGCTTACAGTACAGGTAGTAAGATGGTTGAAAAACGAAATGTACTAAATATGTGGCTTCATATTATTTTCCTCGTGCGAAAACGGATCTTTTTGCGAATTTGTCTGATATTATTTAAATTGAATACCGTCCCGATATCGGACGGCACAACAAAGGTAAATGTTTAATTAATTTTTTGTGGTTAATCACATTGTAAATGGTTTAATGTTCGTGTTTCATTAATTTGCATATCTCCACATAGAAGCAAAACAAACTCAGAATCGAATGAAGAATTAAATCCGGAAGTATGATAATGACCATATAGGTTGCAACCAACTTCTTCGATCTATTAGATGATCAAACCGTTTCCATGATACCGTGATTAGAGAATTGCAGACCTAGCCAGTTTATGAGGTCTTATAGAGGACTGAATTAGGATCCGGACCAATTCCTCGTAAGTATCCGTTTTCGGTGGTAGCTTTCTTCCGGCCGATATATAAAGATTTCCCATACATGAATTATCTTCGACTAAGAAACACCAAAATAAAATAAGAAAATTAAAAGATTAGATTATCTCAACAACGAAGTATAGGAGCATATCGGCCGTTTTTGACCGACAATATCAACACACTGTGATGGAAACTGTTCGTAAGATCCATCGTATAAAAATACTATGCTAATACTATATGACAGTTAAAAAAGGAGAACGGTCGTCTAAGAAATAATGGGTAAGGAAAATTGAATATAGTAGATAAATATAGTAAGGTCAACCAATTCATTCTTTGGGGTCACAGGAATTGTAAGGTAGGAATTTTTCCAGCATAATGGGACTATGCTTGATCAGGCCAAAATACATAGGACGCCGGCGCATAATTTTCATTGATGAAAGGAACAATACGTTCCTTCAAACATTCATCCATGTACACTTGGGTATTAATTGCAAAGCCAGACCTTATCAAAGGCCTGTTCAATCCCTTCGGATTGATTGCTATCCAGGCCAATACTTTGGATTGAAATTTCTTTTGGTTTTTTTTACATTTCACTTCAGATGGTGTTTCTGAGTAATTACTGGTGTTATACAAGTCATTTTCACTTATGGTGGAGTTAAATAACTCTGTGAGTCATATTTCACACGTCATCGAGGATTAAATCGTGGTCTGAGAATTTTCTTATCAAACGTCCATACACTTGGTCTTTGCCAGTAAAATTTGTGGTTCAGTCCTATCTGGAATTGTTTTTTTTCCATAGTTGAATGTTTATTTTGTCCAATAAAACTTGATGAACCGAACTTTTGCTTGCTTTGTATTTTTTTTTTTCAATGCAAGTCATATAGAAATAGACTCATTATTCTTTTGCCGGGGTAAAAATTCTAGCAACACGTCCAAAACCACTTTTTCTTGAAGGTTGCATACCATTTTCTTTTCCCCTTAGAATGATGTCTTTTTTTATTCTTTTTTTAAGTATTGCCTAAGTTCAGAGGACAACTCTGTGATGCACGCAGGACAGCTTAGGTGGAGGGAAATTAGGGAAGAGGATGTTGAGTGTACTTTGCAACATCCCAGTGGCTTCGCAAGTACCACTCTCGTTAGTAGAATTGCCTTAACCACTGGTATCCAGTATATCGCCGTGTCCAATGTAGGATTCGATTTTTTTCGTAGAATTTGTAGAATTTGATGATGGGAGATAATGTTGTATAAAATAGTTCAAGCAGCTGATAACATTATTTTGTTCTTTAGAACAAGTGGTTTCATTGTACGCATCCTTAATAATTATTTTATATATACAAAAATTATACACAATTATATACAAAGTTGTCTTTTATAAAAAACATCACAGCTGGCATGGAAGACAAATGTAATTTTTGCTGGAAATCAAAGACAATCGATTCTACTTTCGGTTCATTTTTAGCTAAAGAAGATTTGAGCTTTAAATTCACATAAAAGGCTTTAATTTTAGATTGATGAATGTATAGATTTTCCGGAAATAGAAACGTGCCTACTACATTCCCGAACTCTAATTTTTTTTCAAAGCAGTCTACAAGGCAATTACATGTTACGTGGCGTAAGTTTGGTGTTTTTTTCCCATTCGAGGACGTGGAAAAGCTGTTTAGATTCTTTATCAAAAAGTTATTTATGCTCCCTCAATTTACGTCCTGTTATGTAATTGGATCAGAGATAGGAATACCAAGCTTATACATAGATACATTAAAACGTCATTTTAATTATATTTATAAGGTGTTACATTGTTACGATGATAGTAGGCTCTGAAAAAACTTGAAAATACTTGGCCAGAAAATATATTAATATGAAGGAATGAATATTGAGGTGCTCAACGAAAGGCATAATATGGGTATGGAATGTAGCAAATATAAACGGAGTACAAATTAGGTATTAACAAATACTTTAGGGATGAGTTATGTCTACATAGAAAAGATATAGATGCGGTCTTGTAACTTTGAATGGCAGTTTCTGGAATGGTAACAGCCAGTAAAGCTATCCCTTGTCCAGTAGCAATGAAAAAGTGGATTAGATTCATTTCCTAGGTAGATGTCCCGTACTCAGGGAGTTCAGAGTACCAGCTTTTTGGAAAATAATATTGAATTCGGATGAGATAGTCGAGATCGTGATCGGCACTAATTTTGAAGGTCTTTACAAATACGCTAGGAAAGCTTGCAATATACGAATTTATTTAAAATCATAAAAGGAAAAACTGCTTAGTTAATTTTTTTGAAGGTCTTTTTTTGTGCCCGTTTCTCAGCTTCGATTTTGTCTTTTATTTTAATTTTCTTTTTATATTTTTTATATTTTCTTTTTAACATTTGTTGAAAGTCAGAAATGAACTACATCAACTCCGACAGATGACGAAAGTTGCCAAAGTTTACTTATATATGTATAGGTTAGCTAGTGCTGCGTTCTTGAGTCTTTTGTTATTTATAACTTTTAAATAAATGTGACTATATATATAAACAAATTATTATGTTAGAGCCTTTTGTTTTCACAGTTTGTAGTTGTTTTTTGATATAGGTGCATATTGTGTCTTCTTTTCGTATCTTTTTTGATAGTTTGTTTTGTGACTTTTATCTTAAATTTATATTAGTATTGTGACATTTCTTGATAGATTTTCTGTCCCTTATATATTTGTTTTTATGTCCTTTTTTGTGTATCTTTTTATCTATTTATTTAATGTATACATATATAACTGGACAGCTTGTTACGTATTTTGGAGCTTTTTTATAACGCTTTAAGTAAAGGTGCCAATATAAACAAACAAACAAAATTATTATTTTATTATTATTTCATAAGTTACATTGGGTTGCACGATATCGTCACGTTACATCAGTTAGAAAACAGAAAGCTCGTACTTTTTTTAAATATAGTTGATGTATTTGGTTAATTGATAGTTCTGAGGTCAAAAATACCTATGAGGACTTTTTTATCGACTGTAATGCGATTTTCTTTTGGGAAAGCTTGAAATGTGTTGATCTATTTGATATCTTGTTTCACCTGGTATTTTATTGGCTCTGTTTGAATGACGTCCATGAAAAACTTTAGGAAACGTTACGTTGCGAATAGAGAATTTTGTCAGTTTCTCAACTGAACCTTTAGTTATACCATGTTTTATTTCATAATAATTATGTATTTTTTTTTCTTTTAACAGTCTTTCTAGTATTAAGGGGACCATCCAGTAAAATGATTTAAATCTATACCATTCAACCGATTTTGACAAAAAAATTTTTACAAATAGAAAATAAGAATCAACTCTTTTGTCGAAAAAAATAATAACAATAATGTTTTTGTTAATAACAAATGAAATATGGGGTATTTTCAAAAAGTTAAAGGTACATCAATTTTTATCCGATTTTGATTTAATTTGCGTAAGATTTTCAGAATTTTTTGTAGAATAGATTTGTTAGACAAAATTTTAAAACCACGTATAGTTTTCTGGGAATCCACGATTTCATGCAAAAAAGTCAAAAACAGACCTAAAATAGTGTTTTTTTCTGCATTGCTTTTACATTTATATGTATAACTTTTTTTATAATTATATAAACAAAATTCTGTCTGACGAACCTACTCTTTATTAAATTCTGAATATTTTAGCAAAACTACATCAAAATTGGATGAGAAATTGTCAACAAAAGTTTTCCAGATAAACAATATTTAAACCTATTACAAATCTAATATTTTTAATCGGCC
>QYTT01085649.1:13579-44378 GCA_006980735.1 Dasypogon diadema
TTACATTTATATGTATAACTTTTTTTATAATTATATAAACAAAATTCTGTCTGACGAACCTACTCTTTATTAAATTCTGAATATTTTAGCAAAACTACATCAAAATTGGATGAGAAATTGTCAACAAAAGTTTTCCAGATAAACAATATTTAAACCTATTACAAATCTAATATTTTTAATCGGCCATCCCAAGACAGTAACATGTCTCTCCTTCCTTCTTTTTAGAAAGTTCTTTTGCTTTTTGTTTCTGTTTTAGAGTCTTACGCGCGTACCGATTTTGTATTTTTCACCCGCGCACCTCATTGGAAAAATATTTAAAAACCCATTTTGCATATGGATTTTTTAAAATCGGACAACACTACATTATAAAGTAAATCTCAAAGTATCATAATACGCAATAAAAAATTTTGATTAATAATTAGATTTTTGGTCAAAAATTAATATGGACGGTCCCCTTAACTGTTTTCAATAAATCACACAGATATTCACCTTGTTTCGCTTATATTGTAGAACATTGTAGAACATTTTGAATATTTGCTCGAGAATTTTTTCTAATATTGTCGAAAAATATTTTCGACGAAAAGATCAAGGGCTTCCCTCTTTTCGGATCTCAATAATTTTTCCAAAACACTAACATAAGACTCTCATTTAGCTCTTTTACGCTGTGCAATATTTCGAACCCACATATTTAGATTTAGGGAACCTTTTTTATCTTGAAAGGTGTTAGATTTCTTTTCACATCGGTACTAAGAAAAAGTAAAAAATATTGTTTATCTTTTTACTGTGAGGTACTGGGTATATCTCTTCAGGTTAAATCAACTGATATTGCAAATGATATCCAGAGCTGTAAATTTTCCAAACACACGGTACCTACTGCTCGTAAATCTATGATAAAACACATTCACACATGTTTACAATGCAATAATAAGACATAATGCGCATGTACATCTTGTTCTTGCATTATATTTATGGAAATGTTACTTTCTTTCTATAATAAAGTTATACTCAGACATTTTACAAATTCGATTTTTGCATAGGAAATTATGCGCACCTATTTTCTTAGCGTTTCTAGACCAAAATCTCATTTTCGTCAAAATTTGAGATATCTGATTCTTGTATTGGGGTCGTCAATTGAGGGGTTCCATAACTGAACGTAACATTTTCACTTTTTAAAATTTTTTAACTTCATGATTCAATCACTTTAGAGTTGTTGAAATCTACGTATTCTATAATATAATATTTCAATACTCAATAATTCCAATATAAATCCAGAAATTATGATTCTCACCAAAATGAAACATTTCCAGAAATTATGATTCTTACCAAAATAAGAAGAACTTCCCACAAACATATAATTGGGTTTAGTTATGGACCTCCTTAATTGGCATAATAAACTAATAAAATTTGCTTACTTGGATTTTAATTTAAATATTACCTGTCGAAAAATTTTTTACTATCTTAACGAAATTATTAGCTTTTATAGTTTCCGGGCCTAGACATAAAATCTATGTAGATAGCTATATAAAAACTGAAATCAGAGAGCCGTAAATTTGTTGCACTACATGCGTCCGTGATTTAATTCAGTCATGGGAAATTCGGTTATTGACATTGAGAGAAATTTTATTCCTCGCGAAATTAGCAATAAAAATTCTAGATTTACTTTCAAACAATTGTCAGATCGATATTAATCTGCATCTTCCTTTCGTTTCTCCCTGAAAATCTATTCTATTTTGGCAACGAAATTTTATTAAATAGTATAATTTCGCATGTATATTGCATTCATCAAGATAAATTGTGATTAAAGAAAGAGATGATTTTGCAAAGCAGTAAATTTTGCAAAATTTATTTCAAAAAATATAAAACACTAATTGGACAAAAACCAAACAAGATAAATTAATTTCTTGTCACGGGCAGTGGAAATACCTGGCTATTTTTTTGTTGTTGTAAAGAATGAACTGTGGGATAGAAAGGTAGCTATCCCCATACATAAAATATATTCATCGTTGGTGACAGCTAAATTAACTTCTATTCAAAGTATTGCAGCGTGGATGTATCAGGAACACCTTAAAAAAAACAGTACCAGCTGACAATAAGGAAGTTCATGACTTTTAACCTTGAAAAGTTAAATGTGCTGATTTTGATCAGTTGTAAAAATATAACATAAAAACAAATTTAGTTGAAAACATACTTATCAGTGTTGACTGCAAAAAAAATTAATGATAGCCATGATATCAAGCTAAGTTCGTGACCAAAGTTCGCATAAATGTGTGCCCAAACATCACGCCATTTAGCAACGTTTGCCACTTAGTTTGTGTATATCTCTAATTAAAATGATATCTTTTTGCAAACGTCTGTATACAATTAAGATTTATGATATTCTTCGTACAATTTCATTTACACTGGCGGTAAATTCCAAAGTGAAAGTCGATATTAATTAAAGCCTCCACCCAACAATCATGTGTGATCCACCCCAATTTTGTGCTAATTTACGTCAAGAATTATAAGTATCTAAATAAATTAACTCCCAAAATTTTTGTTAATTTATGTTTTGCAGAATTTGGCGACAGGTGCTAATGAGAGAAGACTTCTTCCGGATTAAACATTAATCAACTCGAAATTCTAGTTGTTGCTACAAATAAGTGTTCATGTTAAAATTAAATTTTACTGCCACCCAGTGGCAACAAAAACTCGTTCGCGACGCGACCATTCACTGGTGTGTGGAAATTTTCTCTATAGTAATGTAGACTACAAAGTTTCTTTAGTATTCGTTAAAGCAACTCGTCGAAGTCGAAGCGGTTTGAATTGTTAATTCGCCGTGAATGAACCTGACATGTCTCGTAATTTATTTTAATTACAATTCTTAATCAGAATTTTCGGGCTTCCGTGACTTTTCTCTAATTACTGGGACAACAAAATCTATATCTCAGATAAATCTGTGGAAATTTATTGTTTTTTCGTTTTCTCAGATCAAGAATTTTTCTTAACCACACAAACCGCTTAAAATGTTAAGCCAAGTGGGAGGAGTTGTTAATTAGTTTCATTTTCCCTCTCGTTTCGGACAATCTCCTGGTCCAGCCTTTACTTTGTAACCAGCTTCCAAATTGGACATATCCCATGAGCAACTTTGTTGCATATTTATAGTGCACGCAGGGATACCATTTAGAAATCGTAAATTCCTCTTAAATTTGGATTAGAAATTGAAAGTATAGAGTGCTACTGGTGTAGAATGATAAGGGCGGAGGCGCAACAGACTGTATAGCGACACGATGAATCTTGGAAGTGCACTGACCCATTTCCACATATGAGTTATTGCTATGGGAGTGAACAACTAAACAGTTCGTTGCTAAAATTAATTTATTTAGGTTGCTTGGTAAAATGGTTTTTGTCTAACATCGTCATCGAGTCGTAAAATTCATCACTCTAGAAATATGTTTTGTGGCTTTGGAGTATTTTTTTAACGCTTTCTGGAAGCAGGAATTAAAATGGCTTAACCAGAAAATTTACAATCGATTCCTCCTCCTTGGATTTAAAAACAATTTTAGAGTCGTAATTTGAAGATCATAATTATTCTAGAATTAGGTAGCAGACTACTATTTTAACAAGTGTACCGAGTTTACGTGGATCAGTACGGGTGGTGATTCTGTTTGTCACCTATGCGTATTAGAGTGTATCAACAATTTTTTTTTGAAATTAAAAGTTTCAAGTTGATAAAAAATTGTCACTATGATCAGATATTTACCAAAAAAAAATCTTTGTTGAAATTAAAAAATATTTAGGTCTCCCGGAATGATCATAAAGTTAAAAGTTTTTTAGTTAAAACGAAGATTTTAAACTTTTTTTTTATAAAATATGTATAAAGCAAAAATAAATATTGTAGTGCAAAAATGTGCAGTTTCAGGTGGAATCTATCTTTCAATAAAAAATGTATTGCATCTGAAATTTATTTATATTTAGGTCTCCCGGAATCGTAATGAAAATCTCACCATTTCTGTCAACCAGTCGCATTTTAAAAACGTTTACTCATCCCTTAGAATAATTTCAATGATGAGACAACTATTAATCCTCTTGGTTGGGATGGTACGACAACAATGGAGCAATTGTCTTATATAAAAGTCCTTTAAAACACCCTGTAAAAGTAGTAATTTGTTTGTTGCATTTAAACGAATTGCCCTTAGAAAAGTTTTTGTCGAACTTCTGGGCCAACTTTTTTCAGTGGTCTTATAGGTAAAAGTTTAACAAACTGCCAAGATTTGTCAGTTGTTATGGGTATATCAAAATAGACACCAGTGATGGGTAAATTGTCTACAGAACGTAAATTATGCCATTGTTGACGCGTAAATAATGACGTAGTCTACGTCGCAATATTTCACGTAGACAACGTAATCTATGTAAACAATGTAGACAATAGATATTGGGTCCTATCTGAACGACACCGACATTCACCTCACATATCATTCTCATTGATAAATCGAATTTGATCAATGTTTCATGAGATTATTCTGGATAAATGGAGCTTGAGCCTTTGTGTGAGGAAGAGTATATATTGTTTTGATAGCATTCCAATTGGAAGTGAGCAAAAGACACGTGAATTTTTTTTTTGAAATTTTTAATGTAATAAAATTAGCATTTATTTTACATATTAGTATTCATTTAAATTTACGTCATTTATTGCAAAATCATCACCACTGAAAAGCTCTGGAAATAAAATATTCAGAGTGACGTTGCAAAATGGCGACTCAATTTAAAAACTTCACAGGTTTTCGTTTTTTACTACTGACCTCTAATAAATGGATTGATCAATTTGCTATTTCGGGCAATGACTTGGATATCTACTATGGACGGAGCGGTCTAAACCATTCCATTAAAGAATCATAAGACCAATTTTTTTAATCAGTATATATTTTTCATTTCCTCTTAGAGTGACTAAATGAAATCTGCAGTGGATTAAAGGAAAAGCAAGCATTATATATGTCAAAAATAGATAGATATAGCGAGATATATTTTAGTCTCTTATGCACTTAACATCGTTTTTACATTCTTCTCAACTATTCAAAAATGCCTTTCGTGTGTTATAACGCGCATTACAGCTCATGCGTTAAAAGCACAAGAAAAAGGCGTCGTGGAACCGTGTTTTAAGTCTACTGTCCCACTCTATGAACTAGGAAGCTCTAAAATAACAGATCCAGACAGGAAGCTCATATACAGCGTACAGGGACTCCCTGCTTTATTACGACAACACGATCACAATTTATGAAAAAAAAGTATAAGTTTCTCAAATGGCTTTACATGTACCAAATGTGCGAATAATAGCTGTCCAATTTAGCTCTATTAATATATCTAATAAATATGTACACAAATATATAAATCCCAGTTAAAGTATCACATTTTGTATGGAAAAATTATACAACTAGCGCCACACAGTGTAGTTATTTAGCTGAAATGTCTGTGTATTACCCCCTTGGGGTTCATAAAATGTCAAAGTAATTCTTTTATATGCCAATGAGCAGAAAAATTTATGTTTATTTGAATCTGTTAAATCAGCTGCGACATATCGCAAACACACGAATAGGGCCTGTCTAGCAAAAGTTTACATTGTCTACGTAAACTATGCATTATCTACATTGTCTACGCATTATCTACCCTGGACTGCGTAAATGCCCATCACTGATAGACACTACTTTTCCAGAGGTTGATTGTAAAGATTTGACCACCGATCAGAAATATCAATGATCAGGCTGTAATGGCAGGTGGATGCCCCCAAGAGACAGGCAATCCGAAGCCCTGGAAACGTCTCCCACGCAAGGTGGCTAACAATGGCAGACAGAATTCTATGTTGCATCAATTGATCCAACCCTGCAATTAAAAAAAAACTAGCCGAGTTTGTCATGAAAGTTTATGCTCCCTCATGGTTTATACATACAAACAGAATTAAAAGCAAGGAGGGTTTTCAAACTACCACAAGTTAATTTTGAGGCAGAAAACTATACATCGATCTTATTTGGGAGCCCGAAAATAATCAATCGGATTCATATGTTAAAAATGATCATAAAGTAAACTCAGATTCTACAATCACGGGGTGAACTGATAACAATTCCCTTGGATATTACTACAAATGAATCCGGTTCATATGAGAAAATACCGAAGAATCCTGAAGATAGAGATCAAAAACTTAAGCGGATTATTCAAGAAAATTTCACATATTTGAATGAAAATAAAGGGCTAATAAAAAATGTAGAAACCTTAAGGCGATGTTCAACAAAACAGAAAGCAGAAAATATTACCATAAGGACAAATTTGGGATTGAAAGAAAAACACCTATTAAAACTTATTGAAAAGGTCGAGAATTGGAAGAATCAGTATCAGACGGATATTGAAGCTCTGAATAAATTTCAACAGGAAAATGCTAACTTAAAGAAAATCCTAGAAGGATTAGGTGTCTGAATGTTGAAGAATTAAAAGGCGGATGAGAATTTAAGGATGTTCCTATTAAAAAATACAGAGTTGAAGATGGTTTTATTGTTTTAGAAGATGATGAAGATGATTTGAATGGAACGAACTAGAAACAAAGATATCAAGCAATACTTTCGGAAAGGGATAAACTTTTAGTGGATATTAATGAAAGAAATCAATACGCAAGTAAGCTAGAAGAACAAGAAAAGCAAGTTATGCTCCTGAGAAATAGAGTTTTAGCCCTAGAAAAAGGAAATAAGAGCTGTTTGGATAGAATTAAGAGCCTACAGAATTCACTTCTATTAGATCACGAATCCATTAAAAAAGAGAAGGAAAAAGAATCTGCCATATGTGAGAATTTAAAAGCAAAGAAAGATGCACTTGAAGAAGAAAATTCTCTTCTAAAACTTGGAAGTGACCATCTTGATGTAAAAATTGAATTGCTTGAAATAGAAAATTCGAATTTGGAATCTGAAAATAAAATTCACTTAAAGAGGATAAGTGAGCTAGAAAAAGTGCCGCATATTGTTTCTGAAAATTATGAGGAACTTAAAATGAAGAATCAGTAATTACAGGAAAGTTTAGATACTACAAATGACAAACTTATTGACTTTATCAAGAAGAGCAAAACAAAATGCGTGCGGAACTCCAAACTAAAGTAAAAGCTCTGCAGGCAAGAGTAGGTACATGAGTTGACAAGTCAAGCTGAAAATCAGTCAGTAAGAGAAAATATCGATGAAGATTTAAGGTAAAAAATATAATTACTTGAAAAAGAAAAAATAGTGTTAGCAAATGAGAATAAAAACTACTTAGAGAAAGTCGAAAAATTGGAGAGATTAAAAATTGTTAAGCTTGAGGAATATGAAGCAATAGCAACAGAACATTGTCTACTTCAAAAAAAATTTCCAAACATTATATGACAAATTTATAGAATACAAGAAGAGCAAACTGATCTGCGTAAAAAGTTAGAAGAAAGAATAGAACAGCTGGAAAATGAGAAAAAATGCAAAATTTCTACCGATGATAGTGACCCATGTAAAAAATCTGAATCTGTCGGAAAGAAACCATTAATTTCGCATTCAGTTCCTACCACCGACATAAAGAAATGGACCGCGCATCGTAATGTTATACTTGGTAGGAAAATGGGATCACTTTTCTCAGGTCGTCTCTTTCCGTCTAAGAATGATTCCAGTGGCATTTGTAGTAGTTGCCTCTCGTTTCGTCTAAGTACGATTTGATAAGAAGAAGACCAGAAAAAGTGTGCCCATGTGAGACAGCGCATTGCGCCGTCCAGGAGTTTAATATGTCTATGGTTCCTACTTATCCATTTTGGCGGCACTTAAAGGCGAGCCCTGAAACCAAGAAAAAAAAGATAGCAATAGATTTGTTTGAATTCAAGTCAAAAGACTACTTAGTTATAATACAATATTATTCAAAATATCTGGTCATCAAACTTTTAAAGAGAAAAAATGCAACTGAAATAATCACAATCTTTCTGGGCACGGTTTACCTAGAGAAATAATTTCAGACAACATGCCATATGAATTTCAGCAATTTTGTAATCAATATTATATAGTCAGCACGACGTGCAGTCCACACTATCCACAATCAAATGATCAAGCAGAACGTTCAGTTCAAATTGCAAAAATTTATTGAAAAAATCCGAACAAAGTTTAGTTTGTTTTTCTTTTTTCTTTTTTTTCTTTTCTTCTTGCTTCATCTTTTCTTTTTTTCTTGCTCTTTTCTTTTTGGATTAATCTTCATTTTTGTTGCATTTGTTTTTTTTTTTAATTTTTTGTTCTTATTCTAATTATACTTATTTTCTTTTTCCTTTTGTATTGTTAATTTTTTCACTTGAATTTAAACTTTTTATTAACTTTCCACATTGGATTGTACATTATAAGATTTTGTCATCTTGGTACAATGAATAAATCATTATTGTTATTGTTGTTATTGTTATTGATAGGCAATCTACCATACGAAACCACCTCTTAAAACTAACAAAAAATTGATTTAATTGTTGATTCAGGAACTATAGTGATAGAAATGAGTTTAAAATTCCTTCACATACTCAGGCAGTTAAAAGAATTGTAAAGGAGGTTACAGCAGCGTCTAAACATGTTTGTTGTTTTAGAGAGCGAGATGGCTTCATTAGGTGAAGACTGCTGAACAGAAAATACCTTTCGAAGTTTGAAAGGAAGCGTCAGTTCACATCTGCAAAATCTGCATGTGCATGTACAGCAGTCCAAGGATAAACAACATATAAGTTTTTTTCTCTATAGCGTTAACTCGCAAAATGTTTTTTTTTGTTTACAATAGTAATAAACTTAATTTAATGTTTTTGTTTTTGTTTTTGTTTTATAAGCATATTTAATCTACTTCCTTATAAATGGTCTTTGACAACCGGCCTAACCAAAATTTTGGCTTCCAGGTTTCTGCCATTTTCTAATTTTTAGTGTTTTTTTTTTGTTACTCCAAAAATTGTTTCTAATATCATGAACCACAAAAATTCCAGACTAATAAGCTACTTTAAAATTAAGATACATTTTATTTGCATGGTACATAGAAGTTTACCAATGTAAAAAGTAGCTTGGAAAATTTTAAAACAATCAACAAAATAAAATGAAAATTTTGGAAAAATTTCCGGGAGACTTATATAGTTACTGAAAGAACTGAAATTTTTTTCATTGTCAGTTGCCTTTCTAAACTTTATGTTTTTGCACTTGAAAAAAAAACAATTACTTTGTATCCGTATATAAAAAAAAAACCAGAAAATCTACACTTTAAACTTAAAGTTCATTCCGCTGGACCTAAATATTTTTCAGTTTCAACAACATTTTTTTTGGTAAATATCTGATCATATTGACAACTTTTTATCAACTTGAAACTTCGAATTAAAAAAAAAATCGTATTTCTTCGTGATACACCCTAATACATATGGCGGCTTCTTACTCCTCAAAAGAGTAATTTTTATTAAATAATTATAAATTCACCGTGAAGCCGTTTTGCATTTTCAAACCACAAATATATGTAGGTATATAGGAAAAAAAAAATCTTTTCAGATAATTTATTATCTACACAAGTCATTAATCTAAATTTATCGATGGTTTACATAATCATGATTAACCTTATTATTACTAATATCTGCCAAAGGTATTTTAATACTATAACCAAATTTGATAGGTACAATTATGTGCTCAACGATTTAATTTTTAGCATCATTTGAACTTTTCCGATATGAATGCTATCCAAATTCATACTTTACAAAAATCCCACTCTTCCAAGATATTTTGCATATTTTAGTACAAAACTAATTTGCATATATCATTCGAATTTTTTGGGAGACGAAAAAAAAGAATTAAAAATTTGCATTTTTTCGCACTTCTGATTTCTCAATTTAGTATTATTTAAATTACGGTAAAACGCATCGGTTAAATAAAGATTGGAGCTCTTAGCATATTTTTTTGTCCTATAAAAAATACCAGCTGAATGGGAAAGATACATCAATAGATAGTTTTATTAAGATCTATAAAGAAAATATAAAATTATTGGTTCAGAGCTTGGCATGGTAATGATATCTATCTCAGTCAATACCATCTAGATGTTATGTAGAAAATTGAAGTAAAGGCGCAAGAGAGTAGAAATTGTATTACAAATATGAACTAACTCTCACTACTCCAATGGATATCTTAGATTTTTTCACATTAATGCTTGTAATTTATTTTTAAAACGAAAAAATCTACACTAGTTTTCAAAACTCCAGTCTAAAGCTTTGTTCAATGTAGCCCTAGAAGATGTTATAGTCAGAAACGGGATACATAGGGTGGTCCGGAATCAATTGTACAAATTCAAAGGGCTGATAGTAGATCTAAAACGCAGTCGAAAACTTTATTAATTGATTAAATTAATTCTTATAGCTAGGGGAAAAAGTACTTAAAAAATTAAAATTTTTATTCGGAATATTTGACGTGAGTGCCTTTGTGTTAATATTTCTCCAATATTTGCAGCAAAGTGCTGTATGAATATGGACTTTGAAAACACCCTTAATAGGCTTAAAAATAAGGGTTAAACGCGTTAATCGAATTACTTACTTTAAAGAATTTTTATAATATGCCCAAAAATGTAAATCTTGGCGAATATAAAATCCACCATATGTCGAAAAGAAAGTAATATTTGACCCATAGTCACATAAAGTTTTCGACTGCATTTTAGGTCTACTATCAGCTCTTTGAATTTGTACCATCAATTCTGGACTACCTTGTATAAAGATACAAGCAAGTTCTTGGATATGTTGTTCAAAGTCCAGATAATATTAAAAAGTGGTAATAAAGGTGTCTTTGCTCGCAGCTAGATATAGACATCTATTTTAAAACATCTCAGAACACAGATTTAAAAAGAATTGGGGATGAATTACACATGCTAACAGAGCTTTTGATTCAGGGGCGCCGTTGTTAAGGTCGGAAATTCCTGCACTTGGTCACGTGTCCAGAATTAGCAACCGCTTAATGTCCTTGATAGATACCTTGAGGACAACTGGAAACGTGGAAAGTCTCGCATACGATGCTTTAATGACGTAAAAGGAGACCTTCCTTGTATTGCATTCTGTTGAGGGATCAGATCTTGGTCAAAGTTCTGGGAAATACATTAAAACCTTTGAAGGGCCGTCATCATCAGTGATAATGATGATAATGATGCTAATGAGTTTAAATTATACGATTTTTTTTTCAATATATTTCAATACTACTTTCAGTTTAGAATTATAGTATCAAGCTAAACAAAATAGTAAAAAATTTGTATGTTTCGATCAGGGAAAGCCATGATGCCGAACGCCGTAAACACACTAAAAGGGATCTCAAAAAATTACCCAACTTATGGGATTTTTTAAAAAATTCTCAAAATGAATTACATTTCGGAAATTTTCTTCCTTTTTTGCTTGTGTTCAGTATCTATCATTTCAATGTCCATATGGATGAATAAAATTTTACTTTGCTAAACAAAATATATCATTTCATGGATTATGAATCTAAAAGTTGTACCTGTGACATAATAATAACCAAACGAAAAGCAAAAAAGTAAAAGACTAAAATAAGAAATAAAAAATTGAATTTTAGTTATAGTTGCTTTAATGGCAACATTCAAATTTTATAAAGAGTAAAATTTTTTTACCAATTTCCCTTGGATTTTTGTAGCTAATAATATACGTGCACATTTGCATATTTATCATTTTGTTCGTAAAAACAATAATCGATATTGAATACAATACTAAACAGTTTAGTTTCCAGAGGTTTTATACATTATGGATGCACTTAAATAATTAATTTTTAAAGCAATTTCTGCCGTGAATATCTCTAACACTATAGGGAACACTATTCCACAGTTTGACAGCCTCTTACAAAAAATTGTCGCTCAGTTATTAAGGTCGATAAACGCAGAATAATTAAGGTAATGATCAAAAACGAACTTTATATACAGATAACCAGGCTTTTTGGTATCAAAAATATTATGCGATGCATATTGAAGACAACGTAGAGTTTACGAAGTGAGATTGTATGAAGTTTTCCTACGGCAACCTCACATCCAAAGCTTATCAGAGGATAATAAGAGTACCGACTAACATCAATTTTGTCTCAACCGAAATATATGATGAGGAAAAAGAAAATAAACGGAAGGTTCCATGAAAGACCATTATTAAATATAATACCGAGGCTTTTAGCAGAATTGCAATACTCAATAACATTTCTATTAAGGGTAATCGGCAGAAAATACGACGTATCAAGTTCATATTTGTATAAAACTATGGATTTCGATTTGGTGGGATTAAGTATCAACTCATTTACACAGATACACCTCAGACAGATCAGCATTCAACTAAGCAATGCCGTCTTCAATTAGATCAAGAAGCATGGAGATGTATATTTGTAAATCATCAGCATTCAAATGATGGGAAGATCATTGACAAAAGTAGAGAACAGAAGCGGGGCCAAAACAGAACCTTGAGGGACGCCACAGTTAGTCGACAGGAAATTTGAGGAGAAATTATTACATACCACGATTTGAACGGTAGACTAGAAAATTTAAAACATATATAAGAGGATAACTGAAAGAAAGGTAGTATTAATTTAATAAATCTAAGGTTAATTCCATCCAAAACCAACAGTATTAGATTTGATTTAGAAAATAGCCGCTGTGATTTGATCCACATTAACCTCAGCCGCAGAAAATCCATCAAAATAAGGGAAAAAGAGCAAGTTCATTAGCGTCCATATCCATACTATCATCTCTTTGATAACCGACTCCATTCATCTTTAGATTGTGCCAGATCCTCTTGGACGGCAACTTTAACTTAAGCTTAGTATTATGAAAGATGCACCCATTTTTTATACGTAGCATTTTTTTGATTTATCAGACACTCAAGTTCGAGGGTAAATCAAGGACATTTGCAATTACCCACACGAACATTCTTGATAGGGACATGTCTATTGAAAAAATACTTTACTCTGCTGATGAAGACTGTTAACTGGCCATTAACATCGTATTAGCCTCAGCGAAATAATTTTCTGTGTATGCTACCAAAATCAGAGTAAATAAATTCATGCTCAAAATTTTGTTCAACACCTGCATAATATATAAGAAAAAGAAGGTAATGTTTAGAAAACTCTGGATACAACAGAGAGAACTAGTATTGTGGATATTATTGAAGTGAAATGCGTGGGAGAAACAGGATTAATTGTGGAAAGATCTAAACTTTCTAAAAGATCTAACGAAACATTAGATCGGGCAGAGGACTGCAAAATATTACAAATAACATCACTAGCTGCAGCAATGTGATTGTACATTTGAGACAAATTACATCCTTAAAAGGATTAAAATCATAGACATATAAAAGTTTATGTACGGTACCTAAAAGGATTTTCTCGTTTGCGACTATATACTCAATAAAAATATATTCAACATCTGAACCAGAATTAGATTGAGTAATTATTCATTCCCGCAGTGGTTTTCTTAGGAATACTGTGACAACATCTCCAACCCTACTACCCCGATCACTTCTGAAGCAACTACAATTAGTGAACGATATAATGCTATCAGATACATTCGGCTAAAGCCACCAAAACTTTTATATCTATGAAAATCCATTAAAAAGTAAAATAAAACTAAATAAAATGGTGAGTACATAACACCACAACTCCACTCCGGAAAAGTAATACAAATCCACACCTTTAGTATTTAAGAAGGTTCTGGGTTTCTTCTAACATCAAAAATAGTAGTCACATATTTATATCATAATCCAAAGAGTAAACTTAACTATAAGAGCAACACGGCATGCTGAATTCATAGATAATTTCGAACTGAAAGAGATATCAGTAAACGTTAATTGGGGGACTTCTAATTTCAAAGCCCTCGTAAATTCGTAACAGAAGCAATGTATTAAGTTTGCAGTAGATACCAGAGATGGGCGCGTAATTTACATCCCAATTTTTACATTATTTTGCAAGCGTAAAAAATTCAATTTTTTACATGGCTAAAATGCAGTGTAAAATATGTAAAATATTGTAAAAAAATATAAAGCAGAAAAGAGTGCAAATATATTCTGTAAGTATTAGAATGAAAATTGTAGTATGATGTAATGATACATAAATACATATTCGTCATCAATATCAACATTTTCCTTTGTATTGCTGTTTAAAAAATAATGTAAATGCAAAAGTTTTTTAGAACTTTCGAAAGTTAACTTATTTCTTATAGCACTATGTATGTTGCACCAACTTGAAAATATGCGCTCTATAGCCTAGCTTGAAAATATGCGGAAGTGTGGTCAAATTTGGGTGTTTAAATTTAGTAATCGACCAAAAAACTTCAGGCTTTTTAATATGCTTTTCATACAGAATTTCAAATACGACTTCCTTATTTTTTAATTTAAGCAAATCCTTCAATCCATCAGCATTTAAATTCATTAAGAGGAAATGATTAATTTGTTTAATATGCCTTTCTTCTAACAACGCGTTGTCGTAAAATGGATGTATACGTAGTATGCAGCTAGTATAGTATTTTTATTTTGGCACTTATTTCGCCACTTAAATCCTATACATTTATAAATGCTCCTATGGAACATTTTGATGATTTTGGATTGTGTATTACACTCACAACAATTTTATTATTAGTAACACTGTTAATCCAACCATCAATTAAAAGTACTGAATTTTTCGGGAGGAAGGAACGAGATTGATTTATGCAATTCATATAAAGACGGTCGAGAAGAATTGTGGATTACATCGTTCTAGTCGATATCATTAGCTAACTCATTATTTTCGTCATTATTTATCTTAAAATTAAAAATATACAAATTAATAGAATACAAAATTTATTATTTTTCTGCATACTTCTAACATTCACGTTGACATCAATGCTATTGTCTACATTAATGACTTCAAGATCTTCTAAAGAGACTTGATTTGCTTGGTTATTCCAATAGAAAGTAACCGAAGCATTCATCAAACTGGATTATGATTCCGATACAGACATTTGGTCTTGATATCTTTTGCTGTAAAAAAAATTGTATTATACATTTTATATTATCTTAACTATTACGCACAATAAATTACATACAGAGAAGATATTCGAAACTGTATTCAATCAAAATTTAAGAAACATGTAATTTTTCGTTTTGGTAGAAATTCATTTCTAAGGGGTTAAATGATATAATTAATTAACTTTTTGAGTGATTTCATCCCTAAAACCTAGTACGATAATATTAGTGTGAAATAAAACTCCCACCGATCACCAAAAACCACCATAATCTCAAGGTGAAGTGAGAGAATTATATAAAATATTTCAAAGGAGAACAGAATTGGTTTTTTTTCGGAAAATAGCACACTTGTTTGCTACTATATTTTTTTTGTGAAAATAGTATTATAGGATAGGATTTCTAATTTATTATGAAAATTTACAATTCTTTATTCTTAATTTACAATTCTTTACATTTTTTACAATTATTTACAATTTGTTACGGTACAAAATATTTTTTACGCCAAAAAGGTAAAAAATTATTTCTTACGCAATTCTGCTTATCTCTGGTACATACCCAATTCAAAATGGGTATGGATGCAATCTATATGGACAAAGTTGCATTCAATTCTGACAAGGTTTCAATCTATGTGGATAAGGTTGCATTGTATTTGGAAATGATTTCAATCTAATCGGAAATACTTGCAATCTATCCGGAAAAGGTTGCATTTAATCTGAGAATGGTATAAAACCCACAATTATTTTTTGTCCCAAATTTCCTTTTTTGAATATTCTTAACAATTATGGCATAATAGCAATTTTCCCACAAACCACGCAACATAACAAATTTAGACGTGTAAATCAGACTTTAAAGAATATTTCTGTGATATGTAAACAATTTACAATGGTTTGACTATATATTTTTGATAACTTATCCAACAACAATAAACCCTTACAACCTCATGATAGACAGACAATTATCAATTACCTTAAGTACTATCGTGATAATTTACGAGCCTGTAAAATTTTATTATATGTGCATGGCGTCTTGCGCTAGCCAGATAGAAGAGCTTAAGGAGGATTGTTTACACCATCCACTAAATGGTGTGTTAATTTTAGAATTTTTATATTTTTGATCTGAGGAAGGACTACAGGTGTGAGAAAAATGAAAAACAAAAACTATAAAATGACAAAAAAATCTACTTCCTAAACAATACAAAAGCAATCTAAATTTTACGAAGGTAATAAACCGAGGCCATTGCTGGTTTGAGGGCAGATATCTCAATAGTTGGACGCCATTAAGTTGATGGAGATTTTGACTTCTGATATCTTTGGTATAACTTTTTGAACAAAAAAAATGCGGGGAATGAAATATTCATAATTTTCTTTACTTTCTTGTTAATCATTTCGACTGGTAAAGGATTGCGAGCACATTTCCACTTACCTCCTCGAGTAGGAGAGAAAACAAATAGTGATCAGCATTTTATTTCGTGTTATAAAAGTAAAGTTTATGTGTTTATGGCCATTAGTGAAATCGTAAATTTTTGCCTTGTAAAAGATGAAAAGTGTTTTCATAATCGGGTACATAACTAAAATTGAAATGGTTAAGTGTGCATTGGTAACATGCACAATTGTTGCACTCTTTGGCTCTTTTTTATTGACGGCAATTAGTGCTATTATGAAACTGTTAACATGAATCTTCAAGGACAAGCAAAGATCTTTAATGGTCCATAATAGTTTTACGAAACATACTTGTTCAGTTGAAAATGGGTTCACACCAGTTACTCATTGTAAGACAAGAGATTTGTGTGAGATATTTGGATATTTGCCGGCGGTTTTTTAGAATATTTCTCAACTTTGCTTTACTTTTATCCGTTTACAATAGAAATGAATGAAAGTGAGAATTATGTGTTGTTCATGAAAATATATGATTTATGGTGATAGCAATTCTGAAAAAGTGTTACAGTGTTTGGTAATAAATACCATAGTGAAAGTTATCTTTAGTGAAATTTATATTTTGGATAACGAAGACACAATATAAAATTGGTAATTATACACTTTGGCGTACTTTCGTTATCATTTCAACTACAAACTCCATTAACACTTAAAAAAAACCCTTTTATATTTACAAAATTCCTCAAAAAAATATCAGATAGCCTGCTTCATCCCATGCACTGCTCTTAACTTCTATAGCATCTGATTGGGCGGTTGAAACTACGCAAACTTTTGAAATACTTATGGGCAATAGTGCAGAAACCAAAATCTATTGTTCTTTGAAGCATTGTCCTGATAATGAATGAAAGTATGCAAGATGTCCGATTCCTAGATGTTTTTTATGGTGTTTCAGTATTCGTTTTTTAATAATGCAATTGTCCAATATCGAATGAATTTATAGGTTTCCGAAATGGATTCTCCTCCGTGCATGACGATTTTGATAATTTGCAGAGGTATATAGTAATTGTCTGCAAATTGAATCATTTACATTAAGTGTGAATTCATTAGTGAATTAGTAAATTAGTAATTACCCACCCCTATAGCCGAACGGGCTTGGACGCACGTTTACAGGTTTGCTTCCCTGTTGGTGTGGGTTCAAATCCTGCACAGGATACGTCCATCTATCTGAGCACCAGTGGTTGAGGCAATTCTACTGACAAGAATTATACTTGTGGCTTTCTGTCGACATTTGACAGGTTAAAAAAATTTCACAATCTCCTCTTCCCTAATTACTTTCCGCCTAAGCTGTGCTGTGGGCATCATACAGATCGTCCCCTAAACTTAGGTACTACCTTGAAAAAAAGTTATATTACGATGATTTAAGTAGACTTGTTTTATACAAAATAGAATGTTTTTATTCAAATCTACTACTACCACCACTATTATTTTTGCGAAAATCCTCTATTGCTTTTTTGACCTTTTTCTCTTTTTTTCTGTTGTCATTGATCAATTATTAATAAAAATTTGTCCTAGCAGATGATTTGAATGCACATAATATGCAATGGTTCAGGATTCTTCTACCACAAGTTTGTATACGTTCAGCTACTCAGGGAATCTTTCAATCTACAACAACCATTTAGTTGTCCAACAGGCATCCCTGATGTTTTGGGTCAGAATGCTAAACTTCTGGATCTGTTCTTGTCCACTCATCTCGAAAAGTTCTCAGTTAGTGTTACCTATTCAATAATAATTCCATCTCCTCTTTGAAACCATCTAATCCGACTTCCACCAAGAAATTAGTATGGCATTTTAACCAAGCTGATTGGTCTGGGCTCAGTTCATTTTGCAAGGAATTGGTCCGATTGTGTTGCCTCAAAAAATCTTGAGTACTGCTTTGAAGCGTTAATCAACATTATATAACGCGTATATCCCTCATTGTTTTAACAATCTTAGGGCGTACAAGAACTCACGATTTACTGAGGATTGTAAGGGGAGTATGGGGTGTCAAGATCTACAAGGTGATTGAATGCCCGGAAACAAGGCAGACTTATACTGAAACTCACAATAAATAAATCCATTCCATCATTAGCAAAGTTAAGTTTCAATTTGACTAGGACATAAGAACAAGGGTATTTGCATCCCCTAAAGGCAGCAAGGTTTTCTGGTCGCCTGTTAAAAGTAATTTGTTTGTCAAAAGTAATTTCACCCCTTCTTCTGTACAACTCCACATCAATAATGGGAATGTATACGCGGACTCATATGGTTTTCGATCCGATCATTCAACGGGCGACTTGATGGCGTTCCTTACAGAGCGTTAGCATAATAGTCTTTATAACTTTGGGGAGCCAGCGAACCTTTCACGGAGTTTGACTTCTGCGCTTTTAGCCAAACTCCCAGCATTTGGTCTTGACTTTTCTCTTGTTACTTAGGATTTGAAGTTTCCATTCTGCCCGTTTCGTATGTGTTATACTTCGGATGGTGTCATCTCTAGTGCTTACAAAATCAATGCCGGTGTTCCACAGGGTTCTTTATTGTCCTTAGCTTTCCTTCAGCTCTTCAATATTGACTTCTTATCTTTTACATCCAATCCCATTCAGTTTATCAGATGACAGCACCATTAACTTTGCGTACTCGTTTGAATCAGCGGCTAACTCCCACGGTGAAGCCACTTATAAGAATTGATCATTCATGATTGCATCACTCAGCAACGGCATCATTAAAATTCTCGTCTGGCTAATCGCGTCGAGTTTAATACATTTTCTGATTACTCTTAAAAGAATCCCTAAGCCACTCCCCCCTCTCTTCCTTTGGGGTAAGCATTCCAAACTCTCATTACTTGAACATCTCAGGATTTCAGGTATCCAACAATTTTAGTTGGACAGATAATGTCTTTGCTATTGCAAAGAATAGGATGAAGTGAAGAAATATTTTACTCCATACGTTCTAGCATTCATATACAAGGCTCATATCAAATCCGGACTTAAATTTAATTCTGATATTTGGGCAGAGGCGGAACGTACTGCTTTGCCTGCGTTGGATAAAGTGAAAAAAGAGTTTTCAAGCCCATTGGCGATATGCAATTACTCTCTTTTATTGCTACTTTACTTCGAACAATGCCCAACGAAATGCCTGATCTGATTCCTTGTAGATTAATCCCTATGCGTGATACCAGTGCCTCGAGCCCTCTTCACCCCTTTCGCCACATTTATTAAACTTTGATAAAGTATGTTTATAACTCTGAAATAGATATGAAGCCTTTATGAATTTTACATTGGATCAAAAATGGCATTAGTACTGATATTGACGAAAAAGAATACCTTTTGGCGGCCAAAACAACGAAAAACAGATCACATTGCAATATTTTAGACCCTACAGCTCACAGCAAGCGAAGATTTCAAAGGTAAATACAAAAGAAATATAAATGGTAACCATTACGCTTACTGCCACTGTGATATTTCTATGGAATCGTCTTTATACCAACCGCAGACGTGCTAAGTGATTCTTATCTCTTAATTAATGAAATAAATTTCATATACATTTTATTTTCTTTATCGTTTAATACACAAAATTCATTCATTAATAGGTTGATATGCAAATTCTTTTTCTTTTTCTTGTAAATAAATACCTAAAGGCAACCCATGGGCATAAAAAAGAAAAAAAAAATACTGCACTTTCTGAATTAAGTTCCATATTTTTTTTATTTTATTTTATTTATTTTTTTTTCGTTCACTTATCTCATTTTTTTTAAATTTGAATTATGTAAATTTGGATTGTATCACTTGTATCTGCGCAAATAACGAGTTTATACTCATTCATGCTGTGTGAATAAATATTATATATTATTATTATTATTATATTAAATTCAAAAGACAGGAAAGCTTACTGTGCGAATTATCAAAGAACAATATTTTTGAGTTGTTAAACACATAAATATGGAACGATATAAGACAACCAGTGAAGTTTACTAATTGAGGGCATAAAATTTATTTAAATGCCAGAGACTAAAATGATTGGAAAGATGTTCCAAAGGAAGAAAATACCCAGATATTTCTTTAAAAAAATGCTGCCTTGCTTTCATTTACTGCAACAAAAATTCTAGAAGGATAAGGCCATTTGTAAGATCACAGATATTTCATGTTGACATTTTCCCAACGAAAAACCACATTTTTCTTTAACTAATCTCGTAATGGTTTTGATATATTAGCTAAATTTGGTATGAATCATACCCAGGAGTTTTTATAGATCCTTTTTATTTTTAGATTCATCCATTTTGGATATAGCGTTGACACTTTCTGGGTCATATTGCACCCCATTCTTCGAGATTATATTTTAGTTACTCTGAATTATAGTTTTTCTTTATTAAACCCTATGCCTAATTTGTTTCCTCGATTCATAACCGGTTGCTTTCAATTGTGACAGCTTTTAAGACATCATCGATATACATAAATATCCCAGGATGCCTTTAATGTTTTGTTCATTGAACCTTTGAAAGATTCCCGGTGCTGTTTTGATGCCAAATGGCAACTACATTGATTGAAACTACAACATCTGTACAGTGTATACTAAATGTGCAAAGTTGATTCGATTCATCATCACATTCAATTTGTCAATACCCATCTTTTAAGACGAGCACTGTAAATATTTTCTTTTCGGAATTTTGTTCAGTGATTTTCTCAAAATTTTCAACAAGAAAATTCATTGATTTAATAGCCGCATTTGCCTTCCTTGGATCTAAGCATTCCATCGTCTTTTAATCCCTTCAATTATTTGCTAAGGGCAGCTTTCAATGCTAGAAGAATCCGTTTTGCTGATTTGATAACTGGCTGCGCTGATTCTTTTAATTGAATTTTAAAATTACTTACAAACTTTCCGAGTAATTTTTTTTATGTGTATAGTCACATTTATTAGAAATTTATAAATAACAAAAAACTCAAAAACGTGGCACTAGCTAACCTATACAATATATATATATAAAAGACACAATAAAAGGCATAGAACACTACAAGTAAAATGACACAAAAAGACGATCAAAAGACACAAAAAAGACATATCCAAAAGAAACAAAAATATCTAAAAATGGCACAAAAATTAATATAAAAGTAAAAGCTACAACAAAGTTAATATAAAAGACTCTAAAGGAATTAGAAAACACTAACAAAATGACTCAAATTTGAAACAATAAACAATAAAAATCTATTCCAAAGAATTTTTGTTCAAAAGTCCAAAAGGTAAAAAGATTCATAAAATTTCAAATTTCACAAAAAATTTTGAAAATAAAATATTAAATGCTAAAGGTAAAAAGTACCCCAGGCAAGTGGAAGCTCCAACAAGAGTCCGAAAATTTTGAATTTAAAAGATGCCAAAGGTAAAGCTAAACTAAACTTTTGGCATCTTAGCTTTAGGTTTAGCTTAATCTTATCAATAAAATAAGTCGCTACTTTCTTTCAAAATATCTGTTTTTGTTAGGGGGTCGATTTAAATTTTTTTACACGCTTAATTAATTTTGTATTACAACATTTTACGATATTTGAAAGCCGTTTCTAAAGTGAAGAACAATAAACACTGAATCTTACTAGTATTAACTAGACATAGGTATCATATATTGATTTCTAAATGTTCAACTGAAATATAGTTCATCTCTACCCAACCATAATCCAGTCCAGTTTTCAAAAATGTAAATGGAAAATAACCTTTTGTTTTCCTCCTTAACGCGCGTTTTCTGTTCCACCTTAGTTGCACATATAACAAAACATGCATCAGTCCTTCTGGCTATAAATAAGTTGAATGCCTTTTGTTACTATACTGCGATGAAGTATCGTAACCTAGGCGCTAGAGAAATCGATGTAAATTCCATACTAGATATACAGTGTGGCCAAGCGTAAACGAAACAAGCAGTATTTATCATCAGTTGCGATTTTTGTTGATCCACCTGATCATATTATTAAAAAACGGTTGTAGAATTTAACAGATTTTTAAAATGCTTGTGACTGGCAATAACTGTTCCAAATATTTTTACAATCAAAGTTATAATAGTTGCGTTTTTTTTTGCACAAGATCTATACAGATCTAAAGATTCAAATCTCACTTAGACACGTCTATTACAATAATAACTCAAGGTCCAGATCTTTATATAGATCAAAAAATTAGTACCGACTCTCAAATATAAGGGCACTTTTATAGTAGGTATTAGCTATATATGTTGGGACTACTGTTTGTCAAACTAAAAGAGATTGCTTGGAAATGAGTAAACATGGACAATATAAGATTGCAGGTATTACTTGTTTGAAATATTGCAATTTATTACTTACAATACAATAAAATATCACCCGACAATTGGCAGCTGCCAACTTAATATCAGTACTACCAACGTATTAAACTAATTTCAGCAAGATCCCGATCGTTTTTTTGTCCAGAGATATGTATCTTGTAGTAAAAAAAAAACACAGCTAATGCATCAAATTCAGTAATCTTTAACACCTCTTCTCCCATATTCCCATTTCCTTCCTCCCAAGGCTGTATTTAATAGCACAGGGTATCCCCTGAGCTTTGGCATCACCGTAAAAAATCATAAAATGTAATAAAGCTTAAGTGTAAATCAGTAGTAGGTCATGTAGATAAATATCTAATTACACTAGTTAACAAGGATTAGGTATTCAGACCGAAAGAGATATAGTTTAAAAATGCCTATGTTAGCTTATTTTTCCCTTTTATAATTTGTAGTATCCTCATTTAGCAAAAAGAAACTGTAATCCCCCATTATGTTAGAATCGAACCTCCTTTGGTATTTTTGTTCCATTTCCCTCCCCCTCCACCCCCCGTTTATCACTTTCTTCTCCTAAATTTTCGGAAAAGAATTATAGATGTGAATTAAAGAAATGAATTTTGAAAGATATTTGGTATCCTAATAGTTTGTAGATGTAAGGCAGATTTTTTACTAAATCTTGGTCATTTTCGGTTTTGTTGTTACCCAGAAGACCACAAACTACCAATTCAAAAGACTACCATAGGCAATTAACTCTGTAGCATTTAACTTTTCGTTATTTAGAAGTTTTTTGATTTGAGGACCAACAAATATTCACTCCTTCTTTAGCTCCTTCTTTAGCTCCTTCTTTAGCAACTGTCGTATTTCTCCACCAGATTTTTTTTAGATTTTTTAGATTTAATTTGTCACTCGGTTGGTAATGAATAAGGACCGGAATTATATGTTATTTACATATTTTCTTATATTGGGCTTATAAAATAAATATTTTTACATATTTTGCTCTATTTCACATATTCTTACATATTTAATCATTTTTCTTGAAAGCGATATGCATTTTTGAAAATGAAATAAAAAAGTTTTGAATATCATTGGAAAAGATGTGATGTTTATAATAGACTTAAAGAAGTTACTTAAACTGAAAGGTCTACGATTGTTTCTCAACAGCTGACAGAATTTATATGACAACATAACAATCATTAATTTCTAGTACAACCCTGGGACAATATTAAATGCAAAGAGAAAATCATTTAATTTTATTATTATGTTTACATTTCAAAATATTTGAACCTTGTTAACCTTTTACAAAAATTATCAATTGAAATGTCATAAAATTTTTCATATTAATTTACAATCTCATTTACATGGACAGAATAAACGAATAACAACAGAATTTATAAAGAGATGTAAGTGACAATTATTGAGGAGATTCGGCTCTTCAAAATGACTATATAAATGCTTCAGATACATAAAGAGTCAAAATTTTGTATCAAAAATACTTCTAACCGAATAACTCAATTTAAGAATGAGGTCAATCTTTTATTAGGTAAGAAGTTTAGGAAAACTATAAAAAGAAGCTCGTAGCTCGTTCCATATACAGTTCTATATAGTTATAGTCATGAAACCTTTTTAATTAAGAAAGTCAGAAAACTTTCGAAAGTTTCTATTAAAATTGTTTTCTCCTTGGAAACCATGCTTTGCCAGTTTAATACTTGTACAACCACAAAAGTATCCAATCAAAAGTTTTGGGTTAGCAAAAGTTTTCCATGAAGAAATGCCTCCCTTTCTCAATTAGATAAAATAAATCGACAAATTGTCGAATGGCCCTGACATTCCATTCGAGCCTCTCTTTCATAGTGCTACTTGCGTCTCTACAGTCCGATCATAACCTGATTAAATTGGTTCCTCCAAGAAGTTTCCTCCTCTTACTTAGTTGTGGAATGTGAACTAAAACGACGTAGAATGGGTGGCACAGCAAAACTTCATTTCGGGTCTAATGAGTATTTTGTAGGGCCAATAAATTTATGCTTTCATTAACCTACGTTTAAGTCGACATTATTTCAGCAATATTCTGGCGGGAGGAATTCCTTAATTTTCGACCCTTTCCCGCCGGCGAATGTCTTGTGCTCCAGCCCGCAAGCCCTTGCGAATTTCATTATAAACTTTCCGTCCCACATACACGAGATGGTGTTAAGGGAAATGCGGATTTCATATTTCTCAACATTTTACATGCCAAAACAAGGAAACAACGAAGAAAATGATGGGGTTTGAGAAATTTGTACAGTAGCTGGAAAACGCGGAATTAACAAATACCCACATACATTGGCGAAAAGGGGTTAACTCCAGCACAGCACACCACCGTCCACCGACCGAACTTTGCGCAACCACTCCGTCAAGATGTTAAAACAAGTCAAGCAAGAAATTATTTAAAGTCGGGCGGTTTTGTCACTTTTGACTTGAAAAACGCCATAACGCAGCTAATTTTCTGCTGCTGCTGAAAATGAATGGATCAAAAGTGGATCAGGGAACTCGCCGAAGCATTCGAAGTCCCACCATAAAAAATGCCAAGAACTCAATTAAAAGGAAATCATGGAAAAATTGATTTATGGGAACTGCTGCTGGGAGGACGACGATTGTGCCTCTTTAGGAAAAAAGAGAAGACGACGCCCCAGACAACTCGGTCAAAGATGTCTGCGGCCCGGAGAATCGGTCGCTGGCATTGCTCAAGTGCCGTCGCCTCCTCCGCGCCCCAACACCATACGCCATTTAACCAAGTTTTTGCTGCTGGCACTGGCATTATGCTCTGCCTTCAGTTCTGAGTGGAACTGGTACTACAACTTTGCCAGTACGTGTGGTTTGGTTCGAAGACGAGCTGCAGGGAAGACACTGTGGACCCGAACGCACGTAGCAGAGTGAACCGGTCGAACCACGCCCAGATCTTAATGGCCGACTGAACTACTGGAGAAGCACAGACTCGGTACGGTGGTTGTGTAAGTGAATTTTGTGTGTAGCATCAGAGTGACATTATTGAGTGACGTCAGAAACGCAGTGCAGTATAATGAAAACCATTGCAGTGTACGGAGTTTTTGCATTGGGCGTGAATGGAGAAAACCATTTTTAGCTGGGAAAATCCCTCAGGTCAGTTTCCTTCTTACATAACTCAAAAAAAGCTTTCCCATCTCATGAAAAGCATTTAGCTCTTATTACTGCTCTGAATTGAAGCTCGTATTGCTCCCCGAATTAGATTTGTTTTTTTTACCTTCCCATTGGAATGAACAGGAAAAAAATCACACGAAATTATTTAACAATCTGCAAAAATAGAATCTGAACATTTTTTATTTTTGGAGTTATTTCTCGCTTTTCTTTCCTAATTTCAACTGGGATGTTCAAAATTAAATGAATATTTTATTTGACGGTTGGAATTTGTACGCTGCAGGTGTGGTTGCGGTGAAAATGTAATGTAAGGAAATATTATAGCTGCGTTCTGGCTGTTTTCAAGTAACCTAAGGAATTTATTTTCATCGTTTCACCGGAGGAGTATGGGTGAAATGTTACAAAAGGAATTTATCACCCCAGGGTGGTGAATAATTTCGCAAAGGGAAATTTAGATAGAGAGAATTTGCGGTTTCGTTGAGCTGTTGAAATTAAAATCGATATGAAGGAAATGAATTCGCCTTCCGTGTGGCATGAAATAAATATCTGGGGGGTGTTCGGATGTGATTAAGTTAATACCACTCTGAATGTCTTCATTAGAGAATTAATTATAGCACATACAATCGATTTATATTCAAAATAATATTGAAATTGTTGGCATTCATGTACAGAATGTGATGCAGGAATATAGGGGTGCAAAAAATTTACTCAATTCAAATTCAAATCACATTAAAATTTAATTAATTAATTTTAAAATTTACGCCTGCTTACAATTTTACCCCAGAAAGTGAACTAATGCCACAATGTTGACATATTTCATTTCCAAAGTTAATTTAAGGAAATATGAATAATGTCCTGAATGATAAATGATAAAAAGGGTGTAATAAAATGTACTGCATGAGTATTTGGTCCGGAATTTGTTTGTTTTGGAAAAATTTAAATTAGGTTAGAGTGGTAGTCATTCCGGAACAACAGAGTTACTTTCACTTAGACCTGGGAAATGGACCATTGTGATACCACATATATGGAACCTCGCCTGAAAGGATTGTTAAAAAGCAGGAGGGATACTATAGAACCAGGCACAATAATTAAGGAATCTCGCCATTTCTCCTAACTCCTTGTCTACTAGTTCTATCGGTGAGCCGAAACAGTATTCACCTAATGTGATCTTTTTTTTTTGGCTCCAGCTCTAGAGGCATTCGCAAAAAGGGAGTTAACCTCCTCCTCGTCCACTTACCTTCTCCAAACCTCTGCGGCTCGCATGTCTACCAAAAAGAGTGCACATAACTGTTTTGGGTTTTCGTAAATAGTTCACTTTATCCATTTATTCTTTCACCTGTCGATGGATATCTACCGATTCTAGAGGTCTAGAGGCCTATGGATCTGTTTGATAGAGAAATATTCATACTCAAAAACCCTTTCTTGCGAACTCATCGGCTTTTGGGTGTCTTATTTCTCGGTATATTTCTGTTGGCTGGGGCTCAGCAAAGAGTGACATTGAAATAGTCCCTCATAGCTAAGAGATTTTTTAGTCAGTCGACTAACACCATGAGCACCATGCATAACTATAGTTCTCACGATGTTGGTTTACGTTGAGCATACGACATTGGGTTTAAGGAGAGGCTTACTCTTAAGCCCTAGTTGCTAGCACACCTTTGAATCTTTTGTATGGAGATGTCTATCAATTCATTAATGGTCGATCGGAGTAAACTCGAAAGAAATATGTGATTTACAGAATGCTATATTAAATTCCGTTTGCTTAGTTATATTTCCGAAAAGGCCGTTGCCGTTGCATTGAGAATAACTTCATATTCCCTAACGTTACAACAATTGGAAGATCATTTTTAATTATAACCAATTGAAGTTAGTTAAAATTGCTTTTCTTAAATATTTAGGATCGAGTATTTATTTATAACAATCCTAAGAATTAACACGAAAAGGCCACTACAGTCCGAGACGCTGCCTTTTTTGGTATTAATTTTTCGGATCGTTAAAAATAAATGCTTCAAAATTTACCATAACTTGATATTTAATTAAAAGAATGGACAGTAATTACACATTAATTTACAAAAATAGAAAAATAAGACAATTTACTAAATTTTATGTAAAATTGATTTGACTGTTGGTGTCTTGTGAAACTTCTGATGATGGCCTAATGTCGAGTTCGATTGAAGAAAGTGTTCGACACAGTTCCAACCTAACTCCTGTTAAAAGGCAGAAATTCGTTCGATTGATCGTTTGGGCCGGACCTCGTTCCTAAAGAGTTTCAAATCAGGTTCGAACTTCTTAGTTTCTCGGGTTGCACGCACACAAAAAAGGTAAATGTCAATGGCCGTTTGTTTTTGGCTGTGATTTTCATCCTTCATTACTTCATATTCGCTTAAGTCTCCGCTTTTCATGCTAACTTGTTTTTTTAGCGGGAAAATAAAAACTAAAAACTGCTTTGACAATGAATAAGAGACGTCTGTCCAGATTTGTATACCATAGTAAAAACGTCTTCTCCTTTCTATCATTTTATGTCTCTCTAAATCTCCCTCATTCATTGAACTTAGGAATCAAGATTACTCAAAATCTATAAGAGTATGGTTGCAATATCTATAGAATGCCGTGCAATCCTTTCCATTCATAAATTCAATAATTTCGTTTAATGTAAAAAACCTTTTTCCAAACTGGACAGACGAAACTCTGCTAGAATTGGAGAAACACCAAAAAAATGGAACATATCTTCATCTTCCCTCAAATTACACAAAGAACATTGTGAGGTATTACTCTCAAAACCGTATGCACCAAACTGTCTTAACTTGTGACTATCATAAAAATAGTTAAATTTAATTGTAAAAGCTCTGTGGCAATTGAATTAAAAGGGTACTACGTCGGTATTAAATAAAAATGAATTTTACTGGATTTATGACCACCAGAAGTTAAGACAGTTTGGTGCATACGACGGCCCTTACTCCATGCGTTGGTATTCAGAGTGAATAGATTTCCTCTGCACCTAAACACACAACTCAAAATTAAAATAACTATTTTCTCACAAATTAACATTCAAAACATTGTACAAACCGTGTCTTGCACCTTGTTGGGACCTTTCTACTTGCCTCTCTTCCAACAAAACTTTTTCTTTATCTCATATAAGGACCAACACTTCCTTGAACTGATTTGTATCTATAGTACTACATCGTGTTTCTCTGCCAAATTTCTAATTTCTTCAAAGGGTATACAGGTATAAATTATATAAACCAGATTTCAAGTTTAACATAAAATTTTAGAGTTTGTTTAGGCAAAGACATTATTGATTTTGTAACACCCTCAAACACATTGAGCTTGTTCAATAATTTCAAAAGCCTGTTGGAAACACAACTCGAACACGTAGGGTTTATACTATTCTTAGCTAAACTAAAACGTTCCTCAAGGTGTTTTTTAAAGGACACTTTTGGAGTGAGGGTTATTCCCAGATATTTGTATTGGCTGACTAACCCAATTTCCTCTCCGCGGTAGACACGAACCTCATCACTTCGTTTTTCTCCACTTCCCTTGCAAAATATTACTTTAGTTTTGTTAGGTAATGTTAACTGATAAGTTCCCATAGTTCGCAATATTTTTCCAGTTCAAAGATTAATTTTTGCAGAAATTTAGGGTTATCCGCCATTATGACGGCATCATCTGCATACATGAGTAATTTAATGAATGTATTTTATGAATGCCGCCAGACAAGCTATCATGCAGATTATTTAAGGAAAGGGCAAAAAAAGCGGGCTCAAAACACAACCCTGCCTCATTCCAATGAACGAATGAAATCGCTCCGATGTGGTATTGCCATTTCAAACTGATTCTGATATGTTATAAAGAAGGTTTTTTTTATTATTTTGACGAATTTACTAAATATGCCTATGTTGGTATAACTTTCAAACTAGGGACCTTGTTATTTAATACACTTCAGTGGGATTAGTCGACTTAGCAATTTCGTTTTATGTTGTTAGCAAAGATAAGTTTGAAAGCTATCTTCAAGTCAGCCACAAGTGCATACTGCGTAATTCCACACTTTTAACCGGCTACACTATTGTTTTTGAATTTTGTACCAGTCCGTGGATAAAAGTCAGAATGTCTGAAATTTATCCAATTTTTAAATATCCCATGCAGAAGAAAATGCAGAGAGTTTAGCATCTGCTCTAGTGAAACGTGAAAAGGGATCTTCTATTTGCCACAATCTAAATGTTTATTTTGTTGCAGTGTAATTTTTGTGCTCGCCGTCATGTCTATTCTCCTCAAATGCGTCAATTTCGAGGCTTATTCCACCTTTTCAAGACTAGGTTACATTTGTATTTGAAAAAGTTCGCACTATTTTGAAGAGGGTTACACTGTGTTTTATTAATTTAGTCTTGCTTTTGAAAAAGAAGGTCTCTTGATATCCTTGCTACTAGTTCTAATTTGGTGGTAGATATCTCTGAAATGGTTGCATTTGTAGTGTAAATGCTATAAATAAATAAAACTGTCTCAACAAATTAATCGTCTTTTTATCTAAAGTGCAGTATTACTCAAAATATTAATATGCAGATTTTATCTCTATTAAATAAAATAAAATATGTAAAGCAGAAGAGTTATTTTTTAATAAAATATCTCTCCACATGATCCTGGAACTGGTATTGCCGTAAGGGCATTTAACAAAAACTCAGGAAATATTTTAAATCTCTTGGATCCCATTTCACAAGCAGAGCACCTAACAAAATGTGGTTGGCCTCAACAATTATTTAAAGAAATTTTTCTAGAAAGATATTAGAGACGCTTTTTAAATATACCTGAGGGGCTCCCTAATGCTTAATTAGAAGTGAAATTGAATTGAAATTATTTCGAATTATAACTCTAGCCATACCTGTGCTACCTAATTGTAGAATTTTGTGGACATTTACGACAAAATAGGTCTAGAAATTGTCCAATTATGCAAAGTGTGAATAAAAATAGTTCAGATATTTTTTCATAAATTTTAAAATTATCCGAACA
>QYTT01085651.1:0-13502 GCA_006980735.1 Dasypogon diadema
TTTGTGCGTGAGTTTGAATTACTGACCACGGTCATCAGGCTTGTGCTCTTACAATTACAGAAGGGCTAACGTGTGACAATATTACACCGATTATGTAATATATACGTGCGTACGGGTAAGTAGCAAGAACTCTCATCGTTTCTCATTTTTAACATTTTTTTTTCTTTTAGGCTAAATTGAATCGATTACAGTAAGGAGCAGTTTTATGAGATGCTTGACCAATAAAATGAAAATCACTCATATTCCCCCACTCCTTGGTTGGGCCGCCATATTGGATTTTTGGATTGGATATAATTCGAAGGGGAAGTAACCTATCACTTTGGAATTTTGTACAGATGAGTTTTATTAGATTCCAAGTCAGAAAAACAAAAGTAAGCCATGCTCCCCACCCCATAGTCGGGCCACCGTATTGATTATTGGACATAATTCCAAAATGAAGCAATGCGATAAATTATGTTTATATCATATAGGGTATCAAGTAATCAGCTTAAGGCTGATTATATATTTTATGTTTAACTTTTCATTTTTATTCCGACAAGTAAAGGTTGGGTTGTTTAGTCTTATTGAGGAACGAAGCCATTAGCATTATGTATGTAGATTATGATATTTAATACTACTAATAATCTTGATTGTGGCAGTCGTTCTCGTTTGTTCACTCCTGTTTCTATATTGCATGAATTAAACCAAAATTCTATCTTTATGGAAAAATCAATATTTCAATTTTTTTTTTTAAATAATTTTTATAAAAGTCATCAAAAGATTTTACTTAACAATCAATAGATAAAACTGTTGACATTTTAAAACTATACATATAGACTTTTATTCTTATATTGTCTACTTTACGATCGATACAATTACGATAAAAAAGTTTCTTTCAAGGATGACACTTCAGTTAAAAAAATTAGCAATATATTCAAATTAAGAATAGTATTACATGAATGTAATACAAACTTTTGGAGTCAAGAGGGGAGCAACCATTGTACAACCTAGGTGAAGACAAAAACTTGGCGCACTATCTTGACATTTGTCGCGTTCTTTCCGAAATTCAGATACAAGCAACTTTACATGATAATGACATTATTGATATTTTAGATGGCATGGATAACTTTCAACAGCCCAAATGTCTTTATCCCTAAAATTTTCTTTCGCCTAAACTATGCTGTGTGCATCATAGGATTACCCCCCCGAGCTTAGGAAATACCTTAAAAAACAGCTTTGTCTTCTTATATTTAAAGCTTGAAAATGTAGAAAATTTCTGATTAATGGATATAACAATTAATACAACCTTATATTCCATATTTTCTTGTCTTATCTCTCTTCTAAATAAAATATGTTTTTTTTTCACCTTGCACTTATATTAATGGTTGAATATTTGTATTATTATGTATTGATTATATATTTTGATAATTTATCGTTATAAAGTTAGCTTAAGTGTACACTCAGTTAAGAAAAATCAACTTTAATGCAATGGCAAATTTCCTGAGATTCTGGTTTTCTTTTGTAGTCATAACTCTTCGAAAGAAAAATAACCCAAATATAACAAGATAACATTTCTATTATAATAAATCGTCAGTGTAGAACTTGTACTACTCACTATTTAGTTATAAATAAAAATTATTATGAAAACACCTAAAGTGGTTAAAATAAATAAACGCCAGTACTGTGTGGGGAAAACCTATTTCGACTATTTCAAGACGTGAAAATCTTCCTCTGATATTGTAAACTAATGCTGTAAAATAAAAATAACACGTAATGTTACCAGAAGTATTTCTTCTAAGCAACCAAATTTAAAAGAAAACTAAAAAATTATTGCGACATCTAATTGAAGTCCGAAGTGAGTTTTTCTAATATTTTCTGTCGCCTTTGTCTTTGTGTAACATCATATGAAAAGTTAAATTTACACTCGGATGTTTGTTTATCATGTGAATCAACCAACACAATGGGTACGACATAAATTAGCGTGGAAGAGAGCACCTATCACAGATGTAATTCTAGCATATACTACCTTTGATTGGAAGTAAAAACTCAGGTGGTACCAGCTAGCGATATCTCTGAGATTTTATTTACCGTAAAAGCAATGATTACGAACCGAGAGTTTGTTTCTGCGGATATATATTGAACATTCGAGCTGATCCGATTCATGTAGTTGTTGTGCACTTGCTAGTATTTTGGTTGGCATTTCGATCCTACAGCAAACCCTCAGCTGTGAGCTGACTGATATATTTTAATGAAAAGCCAATAAAATGCTTTCACAGCGAAATTTTTTACGTTTCACCTTTCAAATTAGGCTTTTAGGCAGTTGCATTTTGTACTTGCATGTGATCAAACTGCCATAAATTTTTCGACATACATTTTACTGTCGTAAGGTTACAATTCAGTCATGTCATAGACCTCAAGGCCAATTTGAATGAATGAATGGTATTGTGTGATTAGTTATCGAGACTCATACTCTTAGTTAATGGGTTTTAGGTTACTTCTGTGGCAATTGTCAATAGCTGTGTGCAAAGCTACTATCCAGAACTGTGTACGAAGCGGTACCAGTTAAAACACGACATCTCGGGCTCGAATAAATAAGCCCTTTTTAGAAATTTATTAGAATATTGTCCCATTTCTTACAAAAATAACAAGCCAAATAATTTTAGTCAAAATCGCTCGTAGCCCAGCCCAGATAATATTTCAAGAGTTACATAAAACTAGTTCAACACTCAAATTTGTTAATTCAATTTTACGAAATTTTTTACATCATAAAAATAATTTACAAAAGGTGAGTACTTCATAAGCAATTTAGTTAAAAATGCCTCCAGTAAATAAGACTAAATAAATTGATTTTTAATTCCAACTGGTTACACGCATCTCATTGATCCAATAATCATCTCATTAATTTATTAGGGCGATTGAAAAGTTCGTTTTTTCCTCAAAGCAAACTCAATTACTGAGTAATTATGTGTATTTAATGTGTATTTATTTCTGAAATAAGATTTCAGGGCATCTGTTAAACATTGAGCTTATTATGTGCTCGATTACTTAAGACGAAACTGTGTTTCTGATTTAGTAGAAAAATTTCCCAATTGCCTAAAATAACTTATATTGTTTAAAAGGAGGTTGTTACCGATATTCCCTTATGCCAAATGTGGTTCCAACAGTTTCAAATATTATATTTTTTAGGTTCGGTTCAGTATACTGAGTCACAACATTCATTCAAGATTCGATTCCTTATCTATGGTTAATATCCTTAATGCGTTTATCAAGTCAGTGATTATTACTCGCATAATTAAAACCGTATAATGGGCAAATCCATTTACGAAACTCAGATGTAGTTTAAAACTTGGTACAACTCTTAGATATTATAAAGTACTAACGCCGATGGCCACTCCTTTGCGAACAAATCCAGGAGAGAACATCGACGATTAGCATATGTTGGGATACCAGTTGTGAAGAGAATTCGGTTGACAAAACCCACACAAAGCGTCTCGTAGAGTGGAGTTCACACTTGCAACATTTGTAAGGTTAAACGTAACTCCCAGTTTTGGGCAACTTATTAAGCTTTTCCGCTCAAAGTAAAATATTTTGTGCACAGATATAACAGTTCAGGATTTTCATAGAATATTTCCTAATAAAAATTATATCAGTCCATCTGTATCTGTAAATAAAATATATATGCCCGAGATGTTAAAAAAGCGCAATTAAAATATTCACACCATCGGAGAAAATAGGCTGAATGGTATTTAAGGTCCGTTTTTAGGAATAACAAGCACTAAACACAACGCAATTCATTTTGCTCCATAATACTGTCAAGATGTCAACCTAGTAAAGCCGTTCTTGTTTACAATGCTTTCGACTGAAAAATTGTGTCAATCTGTTGCCTGGAGTATAAGAGCCGATTTCGAGTATCTTAGTCCTTCTGATCCTGAATATACCATTCTTTTGTGTTGATTGGCTCTAACTAGATATATATACGTCTCAAATTCTTATGTAGAATAAACAAAACAAATTAAACATAGTAGCATAGACCCGCAAGGGCTTTACTCTTAAACCTTTTTTTCATGAGGGTTGTGATAAATGTGCTGCGAGAACCTCTTGTCACTTCGACCAATTATGATGTTTTGTGTTTAATCCCATTTAAGGAACCCATTCAAAATTGAGGCTCCTAATATAGCCTATGACTTTTTTGGTGCTAAATTCAAAACATCGTTAGGCAAAATAACGCTTTACAGTAACACAAAATATGTTCCGCTACGTCGTTCTCTTCTAGACAGAATCTACACGTGTCATCTTCAACTATGCTCATCTTGTGATATTTTATCTTTCCGCGAGTAATTTATAAACTTCTTCGCTTGCCTTAAATCAAGTTGGGCAAAACCAGCCTAGATGTGACTTTCGGATAGACCGCAAAAAGGCTGTGAGTCAATGAAGTTAGATTCAGCACCGTTTTTTGCCAAGCGGTCTGGAATCTTATTTCTTTCGACGCTCTCATACCGTGGCGCCCACATTAAACCAATTTTATGGCTTCTAGCCAGCTGCACAAGCCTTAAAAGTCGTTTTACTGTCTTAAAAAAAAATAAAAATAAAAAAACATACATGTGAGCTCTTTTTATGTCCTTAAAAAGGATTGCGCAGGATTTTGCGTAGATTTCGACTTGGAAGATGGTTCACGAAGAACTGTAGTTGGTACCAAAGATACCCACTCCAACTTTGCCCTCTATTTTGGATCCGTCCGTGTACCATCTAAGTGCGACCCTTTCAAATGGGGTTACTTTAAATGGTAGAGTGGATATAAATTCTTTCGGCGATAAATCCGCCAATGGGTGGCCGCAAAGACCTCCTGAAATTCATTAAGAATTTTCATATGGCCACTTCCGTAGCTAGGCTGTAAAAGATTCAATGTTAGTCTTTTGTAACGTTTTGGACCACCTTACTGATGTAAAATATGTGGCCATAGGTCTTACTATAAGCAGATATGATCAAAACATCATTTTTGGCTTGAGTTCTCAAGTTTTGCTAAAGAGCATTTTAAGTTGAGAATTGCAAGTGAGATGCTGGTCTAGAGTTAGACCTAAATCTTTGACCTCAGTTGACAACTGAAGTGGTCCCCTCAAGAGTTGGAGCTACAATGGAAAGCTTCCTTCTTCTTGTAAAACTGACCTGCTTGCACCTGTTGTGAACTGAAGCCAGAGCACTTTACACTGCACTACTATAAAAATGTCTTCTGTACCCATGTACTTCGTAGCCAGCATCAGATAGTTTCTTGAGAAGCTTATGAGGAACCAATGACCACAACGAAGGCGACCGCTTCTAAATTGAAGGTATATGACTGATGAAATTCAATGCCATTGTCATGATCTTTGGCTAGTCCTTTTGGAGACGTCAAGATTATTTTCTATTATTATTTCTTCATAAGCCTTAAAATGGTTTGGGCTGCATTTTTAAGCCCGAAGGGCATTCATTGAGAAAGGTGTTATTATGGCGGCTTTAAAGAATCTTCCTTGGCTACAGTAATCTGGTTGTATGGCCTTATAAGATCGATTTTGGAAAAGTGATGCATCCGTGTAAATTTGTATTGAAATCCTGAATATTAAGCAGTGCATATTTATCGAACACCGTTACAGAATTCAATTGTCTATAATCACCACATGATCTCCAATCAATAATGTTTTTCTTCAGAACCAAATGTAAGGGTGAAATGATTTATGAACTTAACCCTGGAACACAACTTTGCTCAAATCTGTCAGAAGTCAGGACAAATATATTACATAAAAGAAAATAAAAGTTTAATTCTTGTTTGATTGTAATGGAAAAGCGTTTGTGATATTCCCCTAGAAGAAAAGGTCGCACTATCATTGCGTTTTACATTTTTCTAAACAATATTAGATTTTTATTAGATAGATTCATCATATATGTACACTGACTAGAAAGAGTCTGCGTACACCCAGTAATGTGAAACTACTTTTTAGGGAAATTCAACCTAATTGTAGATTTTGTAATGAAATTTATTTTCTATATATTCTTTCTATATTTACAGTTTAGGAAATGCTAACATAATATACTCTGAGTAAATGCAAAATGAAAAATAAAAATCAGAAACAACAAAGGTCAGTCAAGTTAAAACTATAAATAATATTAATTAACTTAAGATTTAATAACTAGTTGCACAGTCTTTTGTTTTGAGGATTTCCTGCAATCTCTTCTGCATAGAATACGCAAGTTTTAAGGTCTCCTGGGCACTAATGTTGTTCTATAATTGCTCTTTTCAAGACATTCTTCAAAATAATGTGATATTGACGAATTCTTCGCTCTAGTAGATCCCATAAATATTCTGGAAAATTGCGATGGTGCGTGAAACTGTTTTGCGACATTATAAAGCAATCATAACCTCACAATATCCGATGTGTGCTTCTTCTTGCGTGCGATATGCCCGTGAATCCCCGTGAATCCCGGCCTTTCAGTATTTCTCAAGTAGTATCGGTACAAATTTTTCTTACTAAACTTGAGTTTGATGGTTTTAGTGATTTGTCCTGCTGTTGTTCGAGAATCTTTTTTTACTCCATTTATAATAATACGTTTTCCTCTTGGGGTCGACATTGAAGAATGACCAGAAGAGGGTCGGATTGGACAGGGGGGACAGGCCGATATTTCCGCCGGGGCCAGATTGTTTTGGAGCCAAAATGGGGCCAAAATAACTAAATAAATAAAAATAATATAATACCGACAACCGACAAGAAATAAAACATTGCAAAAATTAGATCGTAGGTAATCGTAAACTCTTGAATCTGGCAACTGGTAATAGTGCAAATTGATCTATTTTATATGCAGGAGTACTCATCGTAATTACAGCACACAGTTACACTTGGATGAAATTGGATTCTATTATATTTTGTTTGTTTTTAGGGTTCCGTACTTCGGAATGAAAAAACGAACCCGTATAGGATCACTCGTGTGTCTGTCTGTCTGTCCGCCTGTCACAGTCAATTTGCTCCGAATCTACTGGATCGATTAAGTTGAAATTTGGTACACATATGAACATCTGTGACCCAAACACGGAAGTGTAACGTAAATAAATAAATTTTGAATATGGAGTCCAATTGAAAAAAAAAAATTTGCAAAATGTACCGTGTGACATATCGAATGAAATGTATTTTTTTTATATTGTCTCAAATATATTTTTTATTTTTTAAAGTTATTTAAGAAAATAGATGAAAATTGACCATTGGGGGGGATATCTCCGAAACTGCTGAGCCCAAAATTTCGGGAAAATATATTGAAAATAGCTTTTTACTTGTAGATTACAGGAAGATCGATAAGAAGTCTGTGGTCTTAAAATAACATGGTAAATCTCTCAATATTGTGCGTAACAAATCAAAAAATGAAATATCAGAATACCTTCTATCCTTGGGCTTAGTCCACGTACTCAAGAATATACGACAAGACAAAATTCAACAATAGATAATATATTCAGGAATTTTCCGCTACAATCCGTTACCATATTTTTTTTAGTTACCACAAACAAATTTGGGTCAGTTTTAAAAAAGCATGGTACATAAGATATTCATCATACGGAACCCTCTCCACACGAGTTCAACTCGCACTTGTCCGGTTTTTTTCTATTATGTTTTGTTTGGTACATAGTATACAGAGTTTATTTTTTGTTTTTGATTAACATTTTATATATATGTATTTGTATAAGTACCTGGTTATTATTTAATTTGCAGCATTATTTTTAATTAAAAATTTATTTTGTTTCTCAATATGTAAGAAATAAAACATTACTTATCATTTTCCATAACATCTTTTACTAAACCCTTTTATACAAGTGTACTTATCAGTTAAGTTCATTTTGGTGATTTTATAATATAATAATGAGTTTCCCTGCTAGCTCAGAAGGCGCACTTCTTAGCGCAGAGCCAAGAAAAATTTACCTATCTCCGCATTAAGTGTTCACACATTTCAAGGAAATGTGTTAAGATTAGGCTCCCCGACAAGCAGGCAAACACATAATTGTTAGTAAAGTTAAACAAACAGATAGGAAAAATTAAAAAGGAGAATAGTTAATTAACACTAGTCATAGGGTCACAAAACCACACGAAGATGACCCTTAAGCACATCCTTAGTCACACTCAAATCAGAGTGCTCAGCAATGCGGTTAACCGCTATGCATATGCGGTTAATAGGCTCATGCTTACCGTAGTTAGTTCAAGATGGATTAATATGCAAAAGGGGGACGCTCCTCAAGCTGCTTTAGCTTTAAAGGACACCCTCTCCCGGAGCACCGCGGAGTCGATATTAGCGTTCAAGAGCTGGTGAATAAAAACAACATCAGCAACATTGTGACGCTGTTCCAGCGAAATCATGCCAATAAGATCAAGTCGTTCGCGGTAAGGTTGAAGGATCACAGGGTCGTCCCAAGGCAAATCTCCAAGCACAAATCTGACGAATCTGCGCTGAACAGACTCGATACGGTCGATGTGCACAGCATAGAAAGGATTCCACACCTGATGCATAATCAAGCAGTGGTCTCACAAACGAGCAGTATAACGCCAGAGAAACTTGACGGTCAGAGAATTCCCTGGACCAGCGCCTGATGAAACCAAGCATGGAGTTCCCCCTACAAACTATATAATTTATATGGGAAACAAAATCAAGCTTTGAATCAAGTCTCACGCCAAGGTCGATAACCGACTGCACACGAGGAATGCCGTTGTATAGTTGTAATTGATGGTATTACACCTCCTAAGGAACGACATGACCTCACATTTGTCTATGTTCAGTCCCAAGTTAATCTCGGTTATAATAAAATTTCAGTTTCTGGATGTAAGTGACCTACAAATGAAATCTTTTTGACTAAAGACAGGGTCAACTCAATCGGTTCCCCCGAGGCCAAAATGACCCAGTCCGACCCTGGACCAGAATGCGGTTTTGAGGTGTTAATGCCCGTCTTTTCAATACTTTTCACCGCCTATTGCCAATATGAATGTTGTCTTCCCACAATATTGCCAATTTCCAGAAAACTTTTCCCTTCTTTCCGTAATTCTATAATGTGTTTACGCTCGCATACATAAATTTCTTGCCCTTCCGACTCCATCTCGTGCACCAATAATACCACTCTGATGTGTAATTTTCGAATATATTACGTTAAATGCACTATTATAGGACCTACTAGTTTAATTAAAAGCTGTAAGCGAACAAAAATTCTACTGAAAGTTTTACTACATTTTTGGGAAATAACACAATTTTGGAAGTGTACGCAGACTTTTTCTAATGAATTTTCGTGACATTTTTTTGCTTCTGATTTCTTTTCTATATTTTTCATTTGCTCGAAATATATATTTTTTAGCATTTCCCAAAAACTAAATGCACAAAGAATGTATGAACAATAAATCTCATTAGAAAACAAACAACTAATAGAGTTTCAGATTAATTGGTGTACGCAGACTTTTTCTGGCTGGTGTATGTAATCCATAATTTGTACGTACTATTTAAGGAATTTTCAAAAAATAAAAATACGATGGACAACGAAGAACCCGATAATCCCCTAGTTTTCGCCGAATGATCGAATTCGGGTAAACGTCGGAAATATTAAAGGGCATTGCATTATTTAATGTATGATGAAAATTTCCTAAATTATAGGAAAACAGAGTTACCAGTGTAGTTTATGTATACTACCTACTAATAAAAATAAATGTTTTTTTATTCAACCAAATAAATTTATATACAATATATATGAATAATGTAAGTTGATTTACACACATATATATATACAAGTTGATAAGAAAAATTGTTTGTCCTTTTTTAAAACTCTGTAAGTTGGAAACGCTGGATATCTCTGTTTTGAAAATTTTGATTAACAGAAGGTTTCTGAAATAAAGATAGAGGTATGGTTATCATAAGCCAGTGTCTGGATGTGTTCCTGTTTCTAATAAATTTTCTCCAATTGTGGATATTAGTGTGTCTAGATCAATTTTTTTAAATAATATTATTTTTGAAAAATATGATTTGCAAATTTGATGTGCATTACAATTAGTTAATACTACACTAAGCATTCGTGTCATTCTGGTGGTGGAAAGGGCACGGTCTTCGGGGCACCCTTACCCCTTGTGTGCGCCAATGTACATAAAAGAAGGTTAGACACTTCTAAAACACAAGGCTTATCTAAATATCCGGATATATTGGGTGCAGATAAATGCGTTCCGTATTTGCGTTTGATTGAATAAACTTTTAACTTAACTTAGTTTTTAACTTTCGCTAAATTTAAGTAATTAACTCACCCAATTTCTTAGAAATCCTATTTCACGTCAAATTATAAAAAGTATTGAAGTGATTATCTCGGTCACGAAAGTACACGTGCAGCAATGCAATAGGCACGTATAGTATACACCACACTTCTTACGAATTGCAACTTTCACAAAATAAGTAACACTTGTAAATAACTTTGCTTGAAAAACTAAATTTTTAAGGAAAAAACTGTGAGATCACAACAATTTTTCGTATCACAATTTGCAAGTTAGATAGAAAACAGGCGACAGGTGCAATGCAGTGGTGCAAATACAAAACTTGAACAAAACTTTTTAAAAATTTCACTTTTAGACGATTGCTATTTTCTTTACGTAGTATTATTTTCTTTTCGGTAAAACATCTGAAACAAGCTAGTCTGGGCGTAAATTCCAACACTTCCGCGAATTCGTTAGTTTATTTACAAAAAACAAAGGAAAGTCGGGGGATTCCTTTCCTAATGGTCTGTCGGGCAGATATCGCGGCTCGGCAGAATGCACTTGTGCGAAACTAGGGCAAACAATTAAAACAAAGGGAAAGTCCGATTATTTGCAAAAGAACTGAATTTTCGCGATAAAATGCGAAAACTTTGATAAAACCATTCTTTCCCCGAACGAGTGTCTCGAAAGGTAGCAAAAGGTAAAACTTTTGGAAGGAGAGCGCGCACAGAAACTCGCCTGAGGCACCTTCAAGCGTTCAACGAGCGACCCGTAAGACAAGATTTCAATGAAGAAACTTTTGCAGTCCTACAGCAGTGCACACATGAGCAGCTAACAACCGGTTGACTTCTATGTGTGGCGCTATTGCGTTGTGTGCTGGCCCTGGCAGCCAGAGTGAGATCTGTGGCTGCGGTGTAGGCTATGCTACTCTGATATCTGATTGCACAGCAGCTCCGACCAGACCAGAAGAATGTCACGAAGTTTTCAGGGCATGCTAACCTTAAATTCCCGTTCATCGGACAATTTCAATAGTATTTCGTAGCTTAATACTTTAGCTATAAGTTAGGCTTGCATTTGCTTGCCTACTGTCTGAACAATCCGCCCCTCATAAAAGTGTGAATTATATTCCAGGTCTGCCTGACAATCTGGGACAAATCATTAAAGCCAAAAATAATAATATTAAACTTGCTCTCGAAGCATCTAATGCTGTTTTAAGAACATTTTTAAAATTAAAAGACAAAATTCAGGTTCGATATACATACTGTAAGGTTAAAATCGGAAATAATTACAATTCATTCATTTATTAGTTATCAATCGAGCGATGGTGGAGGCTGTGAAGGGAAAACGTAACTGGATTCATTTTCTGTACCCTGGAAAAGATAGAAAAAAAAAGTAAGTTTATGTGCGAAGTGCTACTAGCAGTGACGTTTATGAACCTTTCATTAACTGAATATTGGAGAGCACTACTTTCAGTGAAAACCAAACATTAAAGTAATCACGAATTCGAATGACGCGAATGAGTAGAAACGTGAGATGAGAAACCATCTCGACAATTGTGCAAGGAGAAAACCGTCAACAAGCACTTTGTAAATTACTATTACCAGGCGAACACCATCCTGTGTAACTGAAAAGCTAGGAGGACACCATCCTAGCCGTCACGTAACGGAGTAGGAGAAAACCATACCATACTCCACAATCTACTGGACTTCACGTCATTCTTATATCATAAAAATAAAAATTAATTACAAAGGTTCAACAAAATCACAATTCTCAACTCAAATAATTTTAGGATAATTTCTACGCGAATAAATTGAAAATATAAAAAGGACATATCGCAAACACTCCAAACTTAGTGAGATTTACTCACTCCAAACTATATTTAAGATCACTTGAACCACTTGAACTTAAAATCCTTTGCTCACTCTACTTTACACGCTGAATGATCACCAACTAATATGAATATTCGAAATCTTTGTTTCCTCCAAGTTAGTTCGCTATGCAAAAATTTATTCATTCAGGTGCACAAAGGATTTTCTAGGAAATTTCCAGTTCGTAGAGGTATAGACCATGTAAGTATGCATCCCTCATAAAATCATAGCACCCGAGCTGAACAGATTTATATCTTAGGTATTTTTAGAGAATTTGTCTAGACAGACCAATCCATTCAAATTCATTTGCCCATATATCCCACGAACTAGTTACAAGCTCGAGATGTGTTAAATTTTACATTTTTATTTGGGATCAATGAAAGGAAAATAACAAAGATTTGAAACTTAATTTCAGTACTTTCTTTCAATACAAAGTTCCTTGTAATGGCAAACCTAAGGAAAAATCCAATATGAGCTATGTGGGGAAGATTTTAAAAGCAGATTGTTGCACCGCAAACTGAATCTTAAAAATGTGTAAAGCTGCTATTAAACTGCATTAGCTGAGCATGGCCTAAATAATAATCAATCATCTTTATCAGAGCGCTAGAGACATTATACATCTACACCTCAAACGTGATGAAAAAAAAACTTATTGTGACAACATTAATAATACACTGTGCACTTTTATTTTGGTTAAAAAATTCGTTTTTGGATAACCTCTGAGATATATAATACTATTTATTAAATCAGAGAGATTTTGCTTTTAAAAATTGTATTTTATAATGTATAATGCAACATTAGTGCAAACTTTCACAGTAAGTCGGATTTGTTTTATAGGTTTTTGAGAGATTTACATTTGATGTGAGCAGAAAGATCTTCTCAAGATGAGACATTCAATGTGACCTCACGTTACATTTGGAATATTAATTAGCACTTAAATCATGTTGTGTTATGATTTAGCATTACGGTGACCTGAAAAGAAGGAAAATTTAGATATAAAATAGTTTTATGCGCGATACTTACCTCGCTATGTATTGTCCCCTTCATGTCGCCTTAGTCTAAACTTTATTCTGCAAGGAAATTTCTGATTTATTTTCCAGATATCAATATTAGTAAAAGTTTACCTGTGAGCGATTGTCCTATAGGATTGTGGGGCGCTGGTGTACTCCTCTTAGATCCACCCTTCTGTCATCTCAGATGCAACACAATGAAACTTACTTGAACACGGAAATTTTAACGGCTAAATAGTCTTACCACCCTATAAAGTGGAGCATAGCAAAACTAACGTGGAGATTTACGGGGATATATCCTTCCGTCACTATGCAGCGAAAACAATACAAAACAAAAAAAAACTTACTTCTGCTTTTGCCAATGGCTTAAACTGGAGATGATGTCCTGATAACAAGAGCCAGGAAGTTAGATTAAGATTAGT
>QYTT01085652.1:20312-33979 GCA_006980735.1 Dasypogon diadema
GATCTTTTTTAACTGGTTTTTCATTAAATTATTAATTTAACATATAAAAACATATAAAAACGTTATGCCACTCATATTCAATTTGTGCAATTGCACAGGGGTCTCCTAGTAATTAATAAAAACTAAGCAATTTTTACGTTTCTAACTAAAATCTTGAAGTGTTACCCACATATTTCAACTATTAGAATGAATTCATACGACTCATAAAACTTTAAGGGAAGAGGAATAACTGAAAAATCAGTAAGAAAAAGAGGCCTTTTCCCTTCACTGATATGTCAAACCATTACAAAAGTATGAGTAATAGCAAAATTAGGTAAATTGAGTTTAACAAAAACACACAAAATTTCATCAATTTGTTTATTTGTTCCAAAGAAGTAATAAAAGATGTCTATTTTATTAGAAAGCCTTAAGCTCAAGTAATCAAAAACAATTGAAATTTTGTCAATATCTCAATTAATACGTAGGATATTGATATGTAAATACACCCAATTTTGCCCATTTTTGAGACCCCTTTCCCGCCGAAGGGAGGACTTTCCACCACTTTTGAAAACGGATTATTAAATGTCTACTATAGGACTATGATTCTGAAAAGTTTCATCAAAATCGGCCTGCTCGTGTTGTACTTCCTTTGTACGTGGCAAAGGCCACATCGTACGCAACATTTTTCCTATAAACACAAAACCGGAGAGAAGGTTGAAATGAATCTCCTTTTAATGTTATTTGCTCAAAAATATCATAAATAGAGTTAGTATAGTTTTGCTTGGCAACGTTGATAAGTGAATGAAATGTTGACGTAACGCAAGAAGGGTACGTACAGATCAAGAAGCATTGAATATCGAAATCAAATTTTAAAATTGAGAGATAAGTAAGAAATAGATTGGCTTTACAAAAACAATTCTCAATAACTTAAAAGGTTACAAAAGGTCAATCTGCTTACATTATTTTTCCATTCCATTCCATTTAAAGATATTCAAACAATTAATTAATGTTGTAACACCTTACACTACTTCCAAATCGAACATTGTATTTTTTTATCTACACAACTACACCCAGTTATTCTACCGAAACCTATTGATACCAACTTGAAATGCTTTCAATTTCCCGATCAATGAAACTTTGACCTCTAAAAGTAATAAATTGCCCCACGTGTAAGTGTGTCTTGTGTGATTACGTGTGTACATGCTTCCAGAGGTAAGGTAAATTTCATATATAAAAGAAAGAATGGAAAGTTTTTCTGAACGCAAAGCCCTACATGGTACAGGATGAAATATATTCCATAGGGACATAGTGTCTAAATTCAACAATAGTCAGCTTTTCACAGCAAAGAAAAAGTTTTGTAAATCCAAAAGTTTTAAAGACTTTATCTGATCAAACTGTTGAGTTAGGCGCAAACATAAAACACTTCAATAAGTCTGTAAAGTTGAAAACTTTTAATGAAAGGAGTCAGTGCAACAATATTTCAAACCCACCTTCTAGCAAAGGTTTTGGGACTGTTTAGTATTTATAAAATTTGATTGCCTTTCTGCTGAGTAAGGAAGTATTAGGAAATTAATTAAACGTAAGTCAACTTCATTTTAGTAGAAATATGAAATGCCACTAATTATTCATTTTATTCTGAAAATTATTCCCGCATTAGAGGAAGCCAATCTGTCCAGTATAGCTAGAGTAATGAATGTAGAGCTAAAGTCTTACAAAAGAGCAGAATACTAACGGTTTTCGAGATAACGGCATTTGAAGGTTTTTTGGTAGTCTTTTAGGATGACGTCAATATAGTTCATACTCATCATGCTTTGCTTACGAATCTAGTGCCGTGCCATAGAAAATACTACAGACTATCAAATGAGTGCTCAGTCAATCTCTTACTCCCCTTCGTTTAGGAGTTGTGAATTTTTAAAGTAAAATTTTGGTATTCAAAAAAAAATTCTAATTAACAGACGCTTTCCCTTTAATAGAAAATAAGAAATATTTAGAAAAAAGGATAGATTTACATCGTGGATACAGGTTCGTACTTAGCATAATGCTCTTCTGGAAAATTCACTATTTTCAAGAAAATGAGCAGAATGGAAAGGTTTTCATGAGTGAAATTTACCTTCAATATTTATTTCACCAAGACAGTGCGCCTTAACGTTGCGGTACGGTTGTTAGGCATTAGCTAATAACGAAGTTTGATTTATGGATTGTATGAGATGAAACTATCAGCTGTTAACACGATCTGACACCGATCGATTATTTGGGTTGAGCCCTATAAAGAAATACACCTGTTCTGCAAAAATTTATACGACGGACCAGTTTGCGAGCAGCGTAAAGCTTTATTTTAGTTACCATTATATGCCAAGAAGCATTGAACGATGCCGTGTACTCTGCCTAGCTCAATATAGAGGGCAAATAGACCAGATGGTAGAATGAGCTGGCATGAATGAATGACGTTCCACGAATGAATACCAACAGGGTGCCAAAAATAGCCTCTGAGGGAAATCCAAAGAGTTCCAAGAAGCGCAAGAAACCTCTTTTACGATATTTCAATGGAAGGAGAAGTGACATTAGGACGTTATAAGTCCCTGATTGGCGGAAGAGGGTCGGAGATAGTATCGTCTGAAAGGGCGGCTAAAATCTTCAGAAAATTGAATTAAGTTCGTGATGATGATGATGTTCAGAAGTTGTATTTATTTCTAATTTATATAATTTAATTAATTGTATTTTTCATTTGAATTATTTGGCTTGCAAAAGGTTTTTCGAATAGAAGTCTGTTTTCAACCGCCGCTTACAAAAAACTGGACTAATTAGTTCGAGTCCCTCCGAGCATTGTTAGTGTTAGCATATCTCTTTCCAATTGACTGTACTTCAGCTGCTATGGCTTCTCCTCATTCCAATAAAGTGTAGTAAGTATATCCCGGTAATACCACCAAAACCATAAAAAAACATATTCTTCCTTAGCTGAATGTACAGGATTTAGCCAGGATGATGACATCTTCGTTTTAGCCAGGATAACGACTCAATTTAAGAAACCTGCGCCAAAGATCGAATAATAAAATTTAACGTTTTTCTGTTTCATTGAGTGGATGGGATTGTCTGCCGGATTGTATTAACTTAAAATTCCAAGAGGATTTGCTATTATATATACAAAGTTACTTCAAAATAAAAAACTGGCTGAAAGTTTCGCCTTAAATTCATACCTCCCGTTTAAAATTCGTCGTTGCTCAATGGCGGCCTTATTTTCGTAGTAAAATTTATGTAGCGTAGCGTTTTTCATCTTCGACGTGTCCAAATTTACTATAATATCGCCCCTCCTCTGTGCTATTCCTTGGCTAAGCCGTCAGTTCTTCGCAGTATATAAATGTGGAATGTTTTTTTTCCACTTACTATAATATGAGGGTTGTATGATAAGTTGATATGGTAGTACCCACGTAGTTTTTCTCATACTGATTTACTTTTCATAGTAACTTTTTTCACAGTACTCGTTTGAGCTATGAACTTTTGTGCCTGAATTAAAAATTTCGGTACTAAAGTCTCAACATTCTTTTTCAAATAACGATCAAAAATCCTGGGCACCGCCCAGTGTAATTATACAGTATTATTATGATTTACAGTATTTCTAACTACTTTATCGAAAAAATGATATAAAAGGAACCTTACGATGAAACTAAGAGAAAATAAAAAAAGTAAAAATTTGATTTAATTTTAAAGTAAAAATGTAAAAATTCAAGGAAGGTAGCAAATATGTAACCTCGTTTCCAATCTTTCGAGTAAATTTATTTTTTCATTCTTTTCAGATTTATTGTCCCAATTTTTTACTCAACATTGTTTATAACTAATTAATTTATTCTCTTCGTTACTAAGAAAATCAGTTTTTATTCACTTAATTCCATTTCACGTCCAAAAGCATCGGAACTCAATGTTATTTCAGTACGAAACTTCAAGAAATATTAACAAAGGTACACCTGTATAAGTTGGGTACACCTAATCTGCATTTAAATCGACATTTTCCAGACATGTATATGCATACGTAACTGGATGACAGGAAATACATATCTCATCACATTTTATTCAAATAAGTGAATTTATCTCTTATCTGACACAGAACCTTTTCATCTCTTTTCATATGGTGATATTCAGGAGAAATTATATTACCAGTTGAGTGATACACATATCACATGAGCTTTAATTTTGGGAGTTTAATGATATTACATTATTTTATGGCAATTAAAAAATTTTGTATACCAATGAATGAGGACATAATTTGTCTAACTATTGAGGAAACAGGAGGGTACAAGGTGTGACGCATTTAACAATTTTATGGAACTTCTTAGCAACAAGAAATGAAATTTAAAAATTACCAGACTAAATCAGAAAAAAATTGTCTTTCGTTGGATTCAGTTTTTTGTTGTTGTAATTTTCCTTTCTTCTTTTATTTTTTAATTTGTGTAATGTATATCATTTCCTTATTATTTAATTGACATAAATTCTGTTTATATTTTTGCTATATCATTAAGCAGTGACGAACTCAGGATTGTTCCCTGGGAGGGGCCCGGTCAAAAATTCACCATAAAGAAGAAGATAAATTTGGGGACTTTCAGGTGCAAAATGAGCAAATCAACAACTAAGTTCATATCTTACTAGTAATAGTATTATATCTTGATAGAAAAAGAAAGTAATCATTCCTGAATAATATTAAATCCACTTCAGAAGAATTCTAGTCTTTTGCAAATACCAAACGGCGTACATTCCCCTGGGTGTTAGAAAATTGCCTTCATATTCATTTGACGTGCGTTCCGGTTGCAATCTTTTTCGGATTATTTTGAGTCTGTCTGTATCAACAATGGTGCACTCATGTTGCACTCCGAAAAGCGGTTTATTTTCTCTTTAAAGTATATACAACAAGTTATTTCAGAATATAATACGGCGTCCAGTCTCCTCTATTTTGAATTATTAGGTCACATAATTTGCTACAATTAAAAGCTAATTCTTCTGCGTGATCTTGGCTCAAATTGTTAAGAATATTTTGTAGATGTTTTGCACAGAATTCAGAACTCATTGCAAAATTTTAAGAACAAGCAAGGAAAAATTTACTTATCTTTAAATTATCCTTGGTTGTTGTTGTACCTTTATCGATTTCAAATTTTGGCTGAGTAGTCTTCACTCCTGATTATTCTTTCTTCCTTCATTAATCACGTCTTCGTTCTTGATTCTTATTCCTTTTATTGACTTTTGCTTGACTTTCGTTCTTGTTTTCGATTTTTCTTTCTTGATTTCTTAAATAGTTTTTTCGATTTCCTTAATATCTCCTCCAGCTTCCTTGTTTACCATTACTTTTTTCTTGATTTTCAGTTTTTTACATATTTTGACTTTTTTGGAAAAACTTTTAAATTATTGTGATTATTTTATATTATTTTATATTACTTATCAGCAGAGGTTTTGCGAAAAATTCCTCAATTGCGAAAAGAGGAAAGGGTGATGAAATCATCTACTTTCTACAGAGGCGATCAACAGTAAGTACTCCCTTAAAATTGATACTACTAATGACTACTTCTTATTACAGAGTGACCTTAATAAATTCACTAGTTGGTGCATAAATAACAATATTTAACTAATGTATCTAAACTCAAAATAATGTCATTTTACCATAATTTACATACAATTTTCTTTTGTTACTGATCTGATTTAGAAAAAAATACATAAAATATATAATCACTCTGTTTACTTGATAACCTATATAATATATATATATATAATTCACCTCATAAAACTCTTCCGTAGAAAATTTTAAAGCGATAGGTTGCTTCCCTTTCAAATTATGTCCAATAATCAGGAAATTCAATATGGTGGCTCGACCAAGAGGTGGGGGACATGAATTATTTTTGTTTTTCTGATTTGGAATCTTATAAAACTCATCTGTACAAGCTTTTAGAGTGATAGGTTGCTTCCCCTTGGAATTATGTCTAATAATCCAAAAATCCAATACGGCGGCCTATTGAAGGAGGGCGAATCCCCCCACCTCAGAATGACAAATTTTCTGAAAGTAATATCAATGCGTTCTCGAGTTATCGTGTATACAGACAGACGAACAGACGGACGGAGGGACGGACGGACATGCTTAAATCGATTTGTTTCCACATTCTGAGCGTATGTTTATAATTCATTCTGCTCTAGCATTATTGGTTCTATGCGTTACAAACGTTGGATCACAACTAATATACGTTATTTATCATATAGGGTATACAAATCAGTAGAGAAACCTGATTAGATATTTAAACTTTCTGTTCCAACATAATATTTTTGAAACTGTTGATAACTCACACAACACGACTTGCCGCCTACTTTTTTTTATCTGCGTACTCGGAAATATCCCATGTAAATGTTTGTTTAAAAAAAGGTACTTTTGCTTGTTGCTTTCTCTACATTTTATGAAAATCCCACAAAGCGAATTAACAAAAAGCCTGCAGAAAATGTGGGAAAAATTGCATAAAACTTCAAACGTTTTTGCTTTAATGGGACTAAACTTTTCTTCAGGAAAAATGATAATAACGCTAATTGGTGCAACATGGAAATATCCTAATTTTTAATGTTTAACAATTCCTTTATCTTCATTTTTCAAGGGGGATTATAAACGCCATTCGGAGTGTGGAGTTCTGGTTTGCATCTAGTTTCCTCACTCCTTTTGTTAACTTCATATTTTCATCGAGATAAAGGCTTTTCACATACACATACATTATTTGCCATCATCTAGAAATTCAAGACACTGGAACAATTCAAAACAACTTAGAAACTATTATGCATTTATTTTAGGATGAGTTTAAATAAGGAAAATATAGGTATATTGTTTTCTTTTAACTAGGAAAACCCCATAAACTTTCCTCCCTACATATTTTACCAATAAACGACAATAAATTGTTCTTTAAACTGAAGTGAAACCAACCTGTCCACCAGTTTCATGATTTATTATGTCCATAGATTATCGAACACATGCGGCTCAGTAGTGTTGTACAATAGAGCACCTTAAACCACGGAAGTATTACGAGAACATAAATTTAATATTTCAGATCGAACTTAGCTATTAAAAAAATTTTAAATTTCAATAAATGATGATTAAAGACTTCGAAAAATTAATTAAATGCATTCGACAAGGTGATTCAGCTTTACATAAACTCACCTTAGAAAATGGCAAAAATCATTTTTTTCGTGAACCAGATAACTAGTAGAAATAAGCATTTTTCAGATGCAAATTTGTTTTCAATGCTGAACTTATTACCCTCTTAATGAATTACGTCGAGCCGATTAAAATTAAATAAAACTGAAAAATTGCAAATTGAATTGAGATGCAGCTCTTGTTCTATACCAGAATCTAGGACATAGCTGAAATTCATATTATAATCTTCATTACATCTCGCGGCATTTAGCAAGGAAAGGAAGTTTTATGCTAACAACAGACTAGTCACTGAAAAGCAAAGTTACTCTTGGTACTTGCTAATGTATAGTGAAATTATTTCCAACTTCAATCTCCCAAATTTTGTAAATTAGCTCCCAACTTATAAATTATTTAACGACTTCTATCCAAAAAAGCAACTCAAGTCTTTATTTAGCTCTATATAACTTAATCCTTACAACACCTAATAGCTGCTAGTGGTGCAAATCGAACCAGGTCCTCATAAATCAAGAGTTATCGACTCTATTCTCATATGCTATGTTGCTAAAATCGCTCCTAATTAACTTACTATCCTTCCAAATGTAAAATATATCTTAGGTAATGAAAAACTTTAACCAAAATTTTATATGCAACAAAATTCTGTTTTTTAAACTTCAAAATCAACTTTTCTATTGACTTTACGATTTCCACTGATTTTAGTATTCTTTTATGACCCACTTCTCGATTAGGTTCTTCACAATGAATTCTCCAATGCCGAAAAATTCTTCTGGACCTTGCGACTCCATAGCCGACCTCTGGTTTGCTAAGGCGTCAGCTCTTTCAATTTTTTCGATTCCTATGTGTAGTTTACCCCAACAAAGTTTTACCGCAACATCCGAGGTGCATCCATTGAGCTTCTGTACATATTCTACCGCTAGAGATGAATTTATCTCCAGCCCATCTGTGCATCTGACGACTGCACTGCTTGATTATCCAGTGCATTGAAAACTTTATCTCCTCGCATATTATACAATACACGAACTAGAGCCAGTATTTATGCTCTCCCCAGGCTGCCATTGGAGGACAGATTTAGGTTTTCAGAAAAGATTTCTGCACCTTCCTGCAGGGAGTCATATGTATATCTGTCTGTAAATATAAAAATACCCCCAATCCCTTCTCTGGGAGTGATCGCATATAATAAGGTTCTTGATCTCTTTTACATGACCCAGGATTCTAAAGATCAGTCAGTTCTTTGACAGAGTACCATGTACTTTCCCTGTGCATCCTGAGTGCCGTCCCCACTGCCAACTTCTTCTCAAGAGAGGCCCAGAAGAGTTTTTAATGTAGTGAGAAAAACGCCTGTAATCCCTATGCACGCCATCTTCTATACCCTATGCATTTGGCGTCCAACGGTGACGTCTAACTACCATTGTATATATCCCGTATCCTGATCTCGCTCAGACCCCCCATCTTAATTCACACACTCTTCTACATTGATGTAATGCCACCTTTGTATTTCTAATCTCTTCTTCAACAAGTGTAGAGAGTAATGAATCAACTATAACATTCCACAAAGAAGAAAATAACATTGTGCCTAACATGCTGTCCATCCATCTCATCACCACCGGGCTAACCTCATGTCAAGTTGTCGAGGGTAATTTCTATGTTCATTAACGTGGCCAAAGTAAAACCTCTGCCACTATTTGCGTAGGTGAAGCGCAGATTCCATTGATTTCCTGATATGGATCCTATTTTATATTTAAGGGATAATTTTTTAGCGTAATACACTCCAGATAGTCCACCACCTGCACTATATCCATTCTTTTCAACAGAAAGGATGTCAATTTGGCTGGCCTGAAGAATTTCGTTCCATTCTGCCATACGCCCACTAAATTTAATTTGCTCTAGAAAGTTAGCCGCTGGCAGTATACTATCTATGTCTTTCTCCGTGATATATTTCAAACATTCAAGGTCAATATTATGCTCTATATGTAAAGAATAACATTGTATACAAAAGGGAGTTTTGCAATCTTTTTACTAAATGACGACTTCAGTCGGAATTTATCAAAGAAAGAAAAAAATTATCTTTCTTTTTGTTAAATCCTGTTTCTATTTGTGAATACTTGAAATATCATCGCAACACATTACGAATGCCGTAGGATCGAAATCTTAATTAAAATGTTTTCTAATAAAACAAACTCACCTTGAATGCACTATTTATTTTGCTAGTTACACTTTAGGATTCCATTTATCAACGTTCGAATTTAAAATGCATGCCAAAGGTACCACAGTTTCATTCACGTCACAAACTTCACTTGGCAAAATAGCCATGTCCACTAAATTGTTTATGTTTATTTCTTCAATTGTTGTTTAAATTTTTTCACTGTTTTTTACTGTTTAATGAAATACCTTAAACATTACAACTCCTCCTGTTTCGCAACAGTATACGGGTGTGTTGCAGAATTCCGATTCTTTAAGAACTTTACAAACAGAGTGGTGCAATATTCAGAAATTCTGAAACGTCAACTGTTGCTAAATTCAGGCTAAAGGAAAATTCTTTACAGGCAATATAGGAAATTTATCAGTTGCCAAACACTGATTGAAAAGTGAATCAATCATTCAAACTGTTACAAAATTCAGATCAAGAATGTCCAGACAAATCCATGTGACAGCTGTTTGACATGCAGGAAAATTCTGAATTCTGCACCACACCCTACGCCACGCTGCTTTGACATAGCTGACATTCAATTTTCGGTAAGTTGTTGTTATGTAGCAAAAAGCAGTACCGTTGGTGATAGAACCATAGAGACAGAAAAAATAGATAGGGGATGCTTGCCTGCGAAATAGCACAAATTTCTACATAACCTTAGAAATGCGTCATAAACTTCCCAAGAGTTTCTGCATGTCATGTTTCTCGGTTCATCCCACTGCAATTGTTGCTTAACAAAATTGTGTGTGTAACAAAAAAAAAATATTACCAGTTTGTTTTTATAAATACATGCGTTTAAAACTATAAATTTTTTCGTCTTTAAAAATCCAAAATTAATTGTTTAAATATCACGCCCAACAATGCCGGCAAAAGGCAAAGTATATTCGGTCTATATTTTAGATTATATAACAAAGACAGGATAGGCCACAACTTTCATATGCATTGCACGTGTGACTGATAAAGTAAACCGCTCGCATTATGCTTATCTGATATTTCTAATCTTAAAAATATCCAGAGATTCTCCCAACAACCTTAAAAAACGGAATTATTTGAGGCACTTATTTCTGTATCCCTATATAAGCTGAAGTTGAGTTTATGGTTTTCGGGTTAACAGAATATGCCTTTTTTTACAAGTCTTTGAAAAACTGAAGTCACATTTTGTTGGTAACAACTTTGCGAAATCATTTTTAAATGAGCTTTTGGCTAACATTTTAAACAATACTGCAGTCTCTTATAACCAGTGCTAAGAAGCGTCAGAACACCCCTTTAAAGAACACTCACTTTAACTACAATCTTTCTTTCATGCTTAATGGAATGCATTTAATCTGCTATGAAATTACTATTCTTGGTAATGGTTTCATATAAGCGAGCTGTGAAAGAGCGGTCCGAATATTACATAAAACCTTATATACATATATATATACATATAGTTTCCGTCATTATTATCCACTCAACCAGCGTAATATTCCTCGTAATTGCATATCCGTAAATTTATTCCAGTCGCACTTTCAGGCTACTTCATAATTCAAATTTATACAAGAATTTTCCCCATACTCTGAAAAGTGGGTTGCATTAACCCGAGAATAACTTTTCAAAAAAATTGTAAGGGAAAATTAAAGCTGTGCAAAAACCGGGATATGCAGTTTCGATGCTCAAATTCCATTGAGTTAATCAAATCCTAAAATTGCCTACCTCCAGCATTTGACTTGAATTTTAAATAACTTATAAAATCTTCAAGTGCATGTTCGGATGCAGTGCAGCCAAATGCAAGTAATGTGATTTTCAGGAATAAATAACCACATTTACATATATTTGAACAGCAAACACACTTGAAAGTCGAAGTGTTGGTGGGATGCACAAGATTTTCCATTTAAGGGAATTAATAACCTTTTCCGGGGCCAACATGTCCTAGTAATCTCTTTTGCATAAGATTGTGGAGATTATATGAGTGTGCTTTAGAGAAGTCAATATTATTAAAAGGGTTGTGTTGAGTGCAAGCTGTAGTGGAATGAAATGCATACAGTGAGTTATCCCTAATCCAACTTCACATTTCTATTAAAGAATATAAAGTGTTTGAGGACTCCTTTTATTCCTACTTGAATAATCCGCATTGATTATCAAAATGTGACTTCTGTTTTCCGGATATCAATTTTATGTGCTTTTTGGACTTGGCACTTCTATGATATTTAGTTTAAGCCTGTGCACCATAGATGTACAAAAGAATAATTGTTTTACTCCATTTCATGTAGGTATTGAGTGGACATTATTACGCAGAACTTAAAACAAGGAAAAAGGAGAAACCGATCAATACCTTTTGTACTCCATCTTATTTTTAGAGTTGTGTTTATTACAAACGTGAAACGTTAAATATGGTTTCCTTTTGTAAAAAAGTGAAACGTGGACACAAAACTGCAAAATAAACATGAAAAGAAGCTATAATTGGTTTAGACCAATTATGTTATACCCTAGACGTAGGGAAAAAAGAAAATAATGCGTTAGTAATTAATTGTCCGCGGCTACTTATTCTTACATATTCGTAGCTGACCTTCAAATCTGCAGGCAGTCCTAATATCCGCAAACTGTCGACCCACTCTTTAGCTTTAATTTGCCATTTCGTGAATATTTCGTTGACCCGTTGTAAACCCTGTCCGCCATATTGGACCCGCCATTTTGAATCTCCAAAATTTGACTCCAGATTCGAAATCAGTGACCTCCAAAAACCCATATGGATTTCTTTTCATGATGATCCAGAAACTCTTGAAAAAGTTAACATTTACAACCGCCATATTTGATCCGCCATGTTGAATTCTTAAGGGTTAAGGCTAAATTCGTAATCATCAGCCCCAAAACTTAAAAAATCGACTCTGGATTCGCAATCAGCGACCTCTAAAACCTATATACGCACATTTTCATGACGATCGCAAAAACTTTTGAAAAACATCTGGTTTTAAAAAATAAAACTTTCATGTGGCAGCCCTCTGAAGGAGTTGGCCGATTTGGTTAATTTTCTGCCAGGATATTTAGATTTTACTAAAGCACTTGCTTGCTGAATTTTATCAATCTACTTCGAAGCGTTTTAGAAGGAAAATATCGATTTTTTATTTGACATAGGTGGAGGTTTCGTATGGCAACCCTATGTCTAAATTGTCTAAATGAGCCCATTTACGAACTTGGTCTTTCATTTTTAATAAAATATCTGTATACCAAATTTAAAGTCTCTAGATTAAGGCGTTTTTGAGATGACTCGCGCACAGATAGCCAGACCGACAGACAGGCGGACATCTATTAAACTATTTCTTTTCTTCTCCCATTAATGGCAGTGTAGTTTATTTCTGTTTATCATGAATATTTCGATGCGTTACAAACGTTTGCTCAAAATTATAATACCCTACATCCAGGGTATAAAAATTACCTTTTTAATGTACAACAAAAGGGTATAAATGAAATTCTTAGTAGATACATATCCATTTGTGATAGACAGAATGGTAAATATCGATGTACGATGTGTGCCATGACACACAGACGCATAGCGTTTATTAGCCCCTCTCGTGATTTTATGTCCCCTTTCTTTTTTGAGAGATACAATTTAGTTCAGAGCCATTCCGTCTGCCTACGGCGCAATGTGTACCAATTTATTTCTATCTCCCGTAGCTTAAGGTAACCTCTTGGCTGGCCTTTACTACTTTTTTCCAAAAGTAGTTCCAAATCTATAAATAGGGTTTAGCACACGATTTTCAAGACGAGTTAAGTAGAGTTTTAAAATATAATTTAAGACCTTTCATTTGACTACCTGAGCCGAAATTGATTTTTTTCGCCGCCCCCATTCTTTTCCCTCTCACAAATAACATATTTTCTTTGCAATTGACATGTATTGCCTTTCTTGCATTTACAGATGGACTTAAATGATCTATTTGCATTTACGTAGAGCTCTCGAATGGTAGGGGTAATGTTTTTACGAAATAGCGCAAGATATTTAAATGAATGCTTCGTCATTGAACCATTTATTCTTATAAATTGGATTCTTGACTCTTCCTGTACTGGAAGGTCTTCTACCGAGATATGTCTTCCTCTGACTTTGACAATCCTATCTTGCTTTTCTCATTTTAATTTGAAAGAAGGAACAATTTCTTTTTATCTGTTCAGCCAGTCAATTTTTTTGTGCTGTCGTGCATAAGTGAATCCCCAGCAAAAGGAATTCTTCCCTTCTTAAAGGGTGCATGCTTAACTGTGTGACCCCATTATAAATTCTAAAGCATATCACAAAAGAACCTGGAAATTCTGTACAAATTTGTATTTAAACCCTATCAAATTGCCACAGATGATTTCAAATACTGAACT
>QYTT01085655.1:9926-29830 GCA_006980735.1 Dasypogon diadema
ATCTTGAAGACATGTGGTTCCAACAGAACGGCGCTACTTGCCGCATATCAGGTGAAACAATGGGATTATTGCACGAGACATTTCCTGGCCGTGTAATTTCCCATTTCGGAGCTCAGAATAGGCCGCCTAGATCATGCGACTTAACGCCTTTGGACTTGTTTGTCCGGGATTTTTTGAAGTCGAAAATTTATATTAGCAAGCCCATGACTACCCAAAACCAAGCCTTCAAGGAGGAGATTATACGCTGTATCATTGAGATCAAGCCACAATTATGCCAAACCGTCATTGAAAATTTCGTTAAAAGTAGGCAAAAGTGCAAGCAAGGAGGGCATTTACCAGATATGTTGTCCCATACATAATTTCCATATCTACTTAATGGATGAACCAAGTTGATTTGATTTTAAAATCAGAGAATTTAAGTGTTCCGCTCTTGTTGGGACACCCTTTATAATCCATTATCATTAATATGAATTCTACAGCATATGCATGTCTCGGCTATGTCACCTGTATTTTCGTCATACCCTCTATATTCCACATATACCATCCATGTCTACCCCAAAAAATGACAGTATTTCCGATTCTTCAGTAAATAGTTCCAATAGAGGCAGTTAATAATAAAATTATCAAACTGGGGAAATTAATATAGATTTGATTTCAGAATTATTTATGAAATAACGAAATCGCAGTTATTTTATCATTATGACTTCGATATCTGTTTTTTAGCCATTCCATGAAATTTAAAAGTACTCTATTATTTTTTTGTTCATTTCGATATCTTCCTAAATCGATTTCACTCTCATTTACATCTTCATTTGTAATGCCTGTCATAAATAATTATAACTACAAACAGTAACTCTACTCTCAAAACTAAACTCATTCAGTGAACGCACGCGTCAAATATTAGATGAGGTGTAAAGTAATTCCTCAAACATGAAGACCTTAGTACGTGTTTACAAAAATGCATGAATATATTCTTTGCCTTCGACACAATGATGTTATTGTGTCGGTTAAATAAAACCAAATAAGACTCTGTTTATGTTTTTTTTTCTTTACTTTCTAGTTGTGTGTCATTCCAGTGTCCTTCTCTTTACTAACAATGATAACAAAAAAGTGTTAAAATTGTCTTCACAGAACTTTTGCGCCGATTAGTAAATATTTACATATATTGCGTGTTCTTAACGGGATTTTTTGTGCAGATTTATTATTCATAAAGAGTTAAAGTAGTGCTAATGCTATCAAATAATAAAAAATGTCATATGTGCTTATGGGCATATAGTATCACATATAGAAATGAATTAAAGTTTATCCTCTGCAGACATAACTTTTTGTTTTTGTTTCAAGAAACAAACTGCGAAGAAACTCTATTATATGAGAGTTATTGGAAAATTCGAAACTATTATGCCTTTTCAACAATAAATGAATTCAAGAAATTATTAAACAATATCAAAGGAAACCCACAAAATAGACTGAGACGGCTCTTCTTAATTTAATAATAATTATGGAGTAGTGAAGAGGATTTTACTCTTCAGTTTCCTTGAAATAAAAGATTCTCATAACACCATTTTCGGTACGACGCACGCGGCGCTTGAAATAGATAAGGCTAAAAATAGTATAGAGACCTCTTAATAAAAATGAATTAAAGCATTGCTAAATTCTAAAAGAGTACCAGTCAAATTGAGCTTCACTAAAGTAACGATACTAGAAGTAAAAAAAAATATTCGCATTTTGTTTTCTTTGTGTATTCAATAACTTTGTTGGCTCTAACAGGCAGTGGGAAATCAAGGCCTCTCCTAAAATGTTTTCCCAGTAGTCATGACTTTCTAATAAGTCTTTATCTCTATAATAAGCAAGATATCACAGACGCATTAAAATTGGGCAGTTTTAACCCCTTCAATCATAAATGCCTGCTTTGGATTTGAAAACATTGCGATCTAAAAATAATTCGAATATAAATTACCAAAATATTACTCCACCTTTCTCTGCGAACATTAGCAACTTCACTAGAATATTATATAGAATACAATAATAGAAATGATAGAAAAATTTAAAAATACTGATATTAGTAACTTTTAAGAGAGAATTTATTAACTTTCTTTTTTAAATTAGTAACTGCTTTGTTAAACACAATAGCATGCCAAAATTATTACTTGGTAAAGGGACGAAAAGCTCATTCTTTACACTCATAGGACCCTCTGGAGCATACAAAAAATATAAACTTAAAAAGTCAAAACAATTAATCATAGAAGATGGGGCATATTTTTCTACGCTTATGCAGAAGCTCTAAACCAATATACACCTATCTGCATACAACGGAGGAGAATGAACTCAGTTTAGGCACTTTATAATGTTATATATATAGCGATATATGTCATTATTGGCGACAAGGTCACAAAGATCATAAATTTTATTTTAAATTTGCATAAAAAATCTGTTTTTTGTGAATATCTTCCCAACGAGGAGAGTTAGGAGGTGAAACTTAACATAGATATAAGCTCTAAGATCCTTTAGAGAATATCGAAGTTATGCGAAACATCCCTTCACATTACTAAAAAGGATAATTTTGTAATTTTAATTGTAAGTTAAATTCAAATATTTTTATAACAGTAAATAAAAAATATGGATAACTTACACTTATCTATACAAACTAAAAATGCCCTTCCTCAAGGGTAACACATACATTTGAATTTACTCTTTATATATTATTTAGTAGTTAAATTTAAAGTTTGTTACGTACTTTCCTGGTACGTTGATGTTGCGCCGGCTAGCAAGGAGAAGGGTTGGGGCCATGAATTTAAAGGGCACCACGCGGTTTTGAAAAGGTCCGCGAACCTGCACGTTACATCGCACAAACAACTTCTCTCCTCCGCGAGAAAAAGAAAACACAAGATTTCCTAACTTTCAACTTAAAATTCATCCACAATTTTCGCTATCAAATAACCCGCAAGGCAGTGCACAATTTAATGAGTAAAAACCCTTTCATTCCCAAGGAAAATTTAATTAAAAATAAGAAAAGAAAGGGTAATACTTATCTTTTTTTTAGTCCTAATTGCTCCGTGTCCTGCCTGGGCCTCCTTTCTTCTTCCCTTTTAAATTCTTCCACTTCTCCTTTACTTACTCCTTTATTTCCTTCAGTTTGTCTTCTGCTGTCTGGATTTTCCTCACTTTTCCTTTTATCCTTCTATCTTCCCTGTTTTGAACTAATTCCTATAACTCTTCAAATTTTCCTTTTCTTCTTCTATCTTCCTTTTAAAGTACTTTATTCTACACAGTTTCACGTTGAGCAAAATGTGTTCAAACTTTCCAATCTTTTCTAAACCGTTTCGAATCGGTTCAAATTTTTTAATACTAAATTTTTATTTTATGGTGTAAAATGTTTCTAATTTTCCATATTTTCATTTGCTGTAGTTAAAAAAATTTTACTCGGTCAATTTTTTGAAAAATTTGCGTTAAAAAAAAATTTTTGACGGCTGTCCGTCGCCTTAGAAAATTTTCCAAATTTTCTTAAATTTTCTTCTTAGGACAAAGTTTTCCGGTTTGGCCTTTTCCTTGGGTTGGGCAAAATCCAATGATACGATTTAATTTACCGAAAACATGGAGTACGTAAGAATTTCGTAAGTTTTCGTTCAGTGAGGTTAAGTGAAATAATTTTTTTGGAAATCAGAGGAGGAAGCCCAATTCAGGTAAGTTTTCATTTAATTTCGATTTAATTAGTATCTTAATAAACGTTACCCTGTCATTTCAGGTAAGAAAATCATGGCTAAGGTGTGCATGGCCTTGCTTGTTTTACAACCATTGTGACAAACCCAGGTAAATCAGTTGTTCTCACAGTCTAACAAAAAAAAAAACTTAACTAATATTATTCCTAGGGAAATCCAAGGTGAATTTATCTGACCAAGACGGCTTTACAGTATCCACAGGTATAGATATTTCCGACAAGCTTCATAGGGAAAAATTTCAGGGTGAATTTATTCGATCAAGACGGCTTCACAGCATCAGCACAGGGGTAAGTATTCTCAACATGCTTAATAGGGGGAAAATTCCATGCATAATTCGCAGGTATTTCGCACACACAAATTAAATAAATTAAATGAAGTTTATATTTTTTCAGTACATTTCGTACAAGGCAAATTTGAATATCCTTTACATCTTTATAAAAGGATATTTTTGAAAAATAATTATATGGCTCTATAGGGGACGTTATTATCTTTATATCGACCAAGTTTGAAATATATATTATTTACCGTTATAAAAATATTTGAATTCAATGAAAAAATTACAAAATTATCTTTCGTAGTCCTGTGAAGAGGTGTTTCGTAAAGATAAATTTAGCATTCGTTAAAGGATCTTAGGACATATTTTTATGTAAAATTTCACTGTCCTATCGCTTTTAATTCGGAAGATATTTGCAATTTTTTCAAAATTCAAACAGACTTTTTGAACACTAAGCGACCTTGTCACAAACAATGACATACACCCTTAGATATGTGACGTCATAAGCTACCGTCACGCAAAATTTTATGAGAATTGAGCGTGTCAGCTAAATGGAAGAGCACCCCATTTTTTCCAGCCTAAACTTTTTTTCCTTAAATTACAAAAAAAAACAATGACACAATAAAATTTTCTTCGCTGCGTTCGTATAACAAATATCACACGACAGATACGGGGGGCTCTTGACTAAAGTGCACCTTCCATCTCTCCGGATTGATTCAGTCTTCACTTTTTGTAAAGCTCCAAAAATAATTTGTACTTACCACCATTACTTCAGCAGATCCAAGTTACGTTTGCTTGGGAGACGCGCCTCGATCTCGATTCAGTAAGAAAACAAAACTATTCGAATTTTTGCACATTCACCACGACAGGAGCTGCTATCCCTTTAAGAATTGACCACATGTCTTTATTTACGAATTTTCACTTCACTAAATATTTATGCCACCGGGACACCTGATTTCAATACACCTCACCTGCAGCACACCGGGGGATATTTTTCCACGACAATCCAAACAAACGCGAACCGTAAGCAATCCTTGATTTGTGCCATCAACGTAAGCTAAGATGAGTTATCCTGCGCCATTAACTGAAAACAGAATTAACAGAAAAAACTCTTGATCCTCTGAAAGAACATCTTCCCGGAAGACGAATTGATTTCCCGCTCTGTCACTGGATAAAAACGAGACAAATTTTATTGTTAATAGATGTCACTGCCATACGCTAAAAAACAATATAAGGAATATCGTGAAGAAAACTTTAAATTTTAATCAATATTCATCTTAATATGATTTTAATTTTAGTATTGTCGAATAACTCAGGCTTTTTCCTTACAAATAATTAGATACTCTTTACCGAATTAGATATTGTTTTTCATAAACTTTTCTTAAGATGGATAGAGACATCTACTGATAATAAAAATTTGTTGCAAAAATCTAGTTTCTGTCCTGTCATCGATTTTATTTGATTCGAGTGTTGCAAAAAATTGAGAAAAACCTGGGTTTTGTACTAAAAGCAAACGTTAACTATGATAAAATTAATTAACAATTAGAGCGGTGAGTCTTTATAATGTAATATTGGAAATTTCAGTGATCAAAGTGAAATCTTGTGCCCGCGAATCGTTCGGCAAATCCACTGGGCTTAGTGCTATTTTCGGGATTTTTCCTTACTTTGAATATTTTGAATATTATAAAATTGGCAAATCTTCTTGAAAACTCTCATTTCCATTGCAATATCATAAATTGATCAAGTTAAAAACAAAATTTTTTTTGAAAAAGTGTAATGGCGACCGCGATTACGCACAAAAGTTTTTTAAGTTTGTCCAAGGAAATTATCGGTTCGCGTTTGCGTGAAGAAAATTTCAAAAAAAAAATACTCTCAGAAAAGGAAGTATCTAGTGGAAATGAAGTGTTCGGCAGGAGTAAATCAAAGAAAACTCGATAGGTGAATTTTCCAGAAAGAGTTTTCCTGGTATACTCGAGTGTTGAATTGTTGATTTTTTCCACATGTGTTGGTGCTAGTGAAGTCCAAATTTAGAATAAGTTTTTCCGGCTCCTTTGTCTGTGTTATGGAAGGGAAAATTTAGGAGTTTTCCGTGTTCGTTCATCTGTATCAGTAAAGTGAAAATTTAGAAGTTTTCCAGCTCTTTCACTGTCTTAGTTAGGTGAAAATATACAAGGAGTCTTTCGACTTCTTCGCCTTGGTCATTGAGATAAAAGTTTAGAAGGACTCTTCCTCGCTTTTTTGCCTGTGTTAGTGAAGTGAAAATTTAGAAGGAATTTTTCTGGCTCCTTCGTCTCTAAGTGAAGTGGAAATTTAGAAGGACTTTTCCTAGCATTTTTGTTTGTGTTAGTGAAGTGAAAATTTAGGCTCTTTCCGGCCACTTCGCTATGACAAGGAAGTGAAGAGTTTAAAGGAAATCTTCAACAAAGGAGTTTTTCTGGATTTTTCGAGTTATTCAAGTGAGGTCTTCGATTAACAAATGGCAAGAAGAAATGTCTAACTTTAACAAAGCCCTTCGTGGTGATTGCGTCACCCAAGTGCTCCATAATAAGGTAAAACGTTATAAATGTAAAAAAGTTTTACTGGCTTTTATGAAAACATGTGACATCCAAATGGGGGAATGTGGTGAAAATAAATGTTATCGAAAATTTCGGTGTGTGATAAGGTGTTCGATCGGCCACCTGTGTTCGCGGTAATCAGGTGAAAAGCTGACATAAGAAATATAAAGTAATTTTTTGGCTGGGTGCCGTCAAAAAGGTATGTGAATAGAGAAAGTGAAAAGTATGTGTTGAGGTGAAGTTTTCTTCAATTCAATTAGAAGTTTCCTATAGGTTTTGTGAAAAGAAGCCATCAAAAGTAGTACCGCAGTGAAAGTGAAAAATATCTGAGGTGAAAAGCCATCACAAGTGGTAGTGTTCTTCAGGGCAAATTGCTTGCAGGTTCTTAAATCATTTCCTATAAAATGCAAAGTGATAGTAGTTTCTTGGTTGTATAAGATTTTGGCAACGTTTGCAATAGTATGCAGTCATCGGTTGCATTTTCATGCATTACCCATAGGTAAGTTCCAGTCACTTCAGTAACTTCTGTAATAGTCATAGTCATCATTTGTTCCATCAGACATATCACGCAAAATGCAATATTTCTCCTTTTTTTAACAAAAACGAAATATGCTACCCAAAATAGTGATGGACGATACAATACGCGTATGGATAATTATTCGAGATATCCTGCCACTTTACCAGAATATTATCATGGTAATTTTGTCCACACTAGAAATTTTCAAAGCTCGTATAAAAGCGTTAATGTATTCTTAAGATAAAATAGCGAACACAGGGTTAACGATAGAGGCAAGAAATTCCAGTTGCCAGTGTAAGTTATTTAAAAAAACGACGAAGGCAGCAGCTCATATGTATATGGAATTTTTATGTAGATATGGAGTTCAGTTTATTTGTTCTTGCTGAGGGTTCGCAAGGAACAGTAGTTTCTAGTATGCGACTCGTCGGTATCAGACGTTCTTATTCAAAAAGTCATATAGTAATGAATAGGATAGTGGTTTTGTTGGTCTTTGCCGTTGTTATTATTTTCAGGAGAATTTTTAGTATAAGAACGTTCGACTCAGATGAAGGAGTTGAGTAAAAACGGACTGGATGGCCGTTTAAATTTCAATATTTAATATCGATATATCAGTATATTTGATGAATATATATCGCCATAACGATATTTTCCTTGCGTGATAAATATATCGATATATCGTATCGAAATTTTGCCTAAAGCACTACATTAAAAACTACTTACACTTTATACAAATAAATTTAGCGCTTTATATATTTAGATATAGATTTTGTCCTGAATTAATCGATTAGGACTTATGAACGTAACCCTACTAGGGTAAAATCTACCAGAATTCAGGATAAATATCGCTATTTAATAGATAACCTCATTATATATCTAAACCATAATTTTAATGTACTCTAGCATTGACAGATTTATTTAAGCCTTAAGTAAATATATTTAAACCTTTAACAAATGAGTTTAAACCTTTATCAAATGAGAATAAACCTTTAACAAATATATTGAGACTTTTGGAAACTAAATTAAAACGTTAAACAAATATATTTAAACTATTTAATTTTATTTCAAACAAAGATTGTATAACACTTTTATACATTTCAGGCCCCTGTATAATTTTAAAATTTGAGTACATTTGTTTAGCATGGCAAGAATTTAAGCATTAAAGTTATATGAGATAATACATCACCAATTTGCTGAGTTTTGTGTATTTTTGCATTATCCATAATTAAAAACATGTCGTTAAAAAATTTATTTTCAATTTTTCAATGAGTTCGTGAAGAAATAGACAAAACCTACAGAATTGTAGAATTCGATATAATCTTATAGTGCAATACTTCTTGGTTACTTATCGGAGCAATGAGAGCTATATTCTGCCGTGCACTGCTGGAACTATAACTCGGGCGCGAATACCCCTTCTGGAACACACTTGATGAAGATTAAAACAATCTTATCTCTATCCTCCGAAGTCCATTCCGTGAACTCTTGTGCGAATATTTTTGGTAACTTCATTGTCCGTGGCGAACTCATTAGTTCATTTTCAATAGAAGCTAATTTCAGCGTAATTTTAAGTTCGTGAAAAGCATTTCCAATGGAAGATAATGATAAAGAGTTTTTTTTCTGTTGACGTAAATTTTAATGGATTCCTTGGGCTGTTATCCCGGAATTTCTTTCAATATACCTCTCTATTTCTATAAATACTACTTTTGTAATATTTCGTGGTTTTTTTTTCACCACGAGAGTCCTTGGATACTTTTCCATCTCTTTTGTATACTCGAATTATGATTTTAGCAGTATTTATTTATTTCATTCCTGCGGGCTAAATCTGCCCTATTTCTGGCAATAAATGGGAGTGCAGTGGGGTCAAATTCCGCACTAGCATTACAATAGTGGATTGTAACACTGTACATCAAAAGTGAGGGAGTGTAACACTTAACATCAAAAAACTTCATCTACAGTAGAATGTAAAGAAGTGATGTTTACAGGACGACTTCTAGCTATATTTTCATTAAGTTGTGGATCCTTGCTAGATTTCACAAACACAGACTGAAAAATTTCAACAAACAACTCACATGTTGCTTCAATATTTGACGATTATTACGTCCTTGTTCTCCATACATGTTGAAGTATCAGTGGATTAATCTTTTGTTACTGATGTGAAACCAAAATTTCCTTGAATCCTTCTAAATATCTGCTTCCATCCGCAACTTCCAAACAAAATCTTACGATGTAAAGGTAACATTTGTGCATTTTTACGTTCTTCAATCTAATACATCCTGTAGAGGACTAGAGAGGACGAAAGCTTGAAACATTACACTTTGGATGCAAAAAGTAGAAATCCTTCAGACAGGATATTATTACAAATTTCATTTTACTCAGAATCTTATCACATGAGGGGCTACATATTTGTAGAAAAACAAACCTACTGAATGAATGGATTTGATTTTTTTATGTTTTAAAGACACATAAAAAAAAATATGTTTTGGAGCCAGATTCAGAGCTTAATATAATCTCCACTGAAGTTGGGCATATAAATTTCCTCATATCGATTCCTTAAAAGCGTGGTTGCAGTGCCGGCGTGAATGATATCCTTGTGAATATCTGATCTGAAAATTAATAAATAATAATTGAAGTTTCTTTCTAAGATATTACCTAAACTCAGGAGAGAACTCTATGGGGTACACAGTACCGCTTAGGTGGAAGAAAATTAGGGAAAGGTAAATTGGGAAATTTTAACCTGACAAATGTTGCAAGTGAGCCACAATTTTTGGCATGAAAGTGTTACTGTGCAACATCCTAGTGGCTTCGCAGGTACAATTCTTGTCAGTAGAATTGTCTCAGCCGCTGATACCCAAATAAATCGCCGATTTCTGTGCGAGATTCGAACCCACGCCAACAGGGGAGAAAATCTGTATACGTGCGCCTCAGCCCACTCGACCAGCAGCGTGGTCGAATCGAAGGCCGGCAAAAAATAGTTATATAGCTATATACTCAATTTTAATTAGCAATTATTATTTTTCAGATCCGACATTTATAGGGATAGCAATGTTTGTGAAAAACCGATGTGAGGAAATTTATTCAGAAATAATTAAGCTGTGAATTTGTCTTTAAATTGATGATTTGAGAATTCATAACAAATTCTCATTTTGTTACAGATCAAACGAATATAATATTTATACTGTTTATGATACCAATGAACTTTCGCTAAAAACGATTCCTAAAAATGGTATTTTTTTATATATCATTGGCTCTTTGTAACTATATTCGTAACTGTAATTTAGGGTACATTATAAGACACTTACGATTTTACTCTCTCTCTATCACAGAAGAGGTATCAAATTAAATTCACATTTCTTCATTAAATACACATTATTATTAGGTACCTGTTGTACCTCGCACGTATCTAGTATTCATTTTATTCGCAGCATAAAAACAGTAAACATTAATGAAAGTGGGAGTAACATTTTAAGTCATGCAACATGCAACATTATTATTATTAGTTTGAATTATTAAATAGTATTCCTCACTAAAAACAATGTTAATGAAAATTTAGTCCAAAAGGGATCGAAAGCGATTATTCTGATACAATGTAAAATATGATGTTTCTGTACTATAGGATTTATCGATTAATTGAATCCATGTGGAATAAGCCAAGAATAAGTGCCAGGGTGAGATATTTCTATATACTCAAATTCTTCTCCTTGAAGAGATAAAGGACTTGCGCGGTAAATAACCAATGAAATTGTTTGTGACGATGAGCAATTATTGATTTAATAGCAGCAGCCAATAGAAGTTGTCGATTATTACCTCAGAAGCTTTCACCTATGTAATCTTAAACAGTATCAATAGCAATTTTATTTACAGAAGCCATAGTAGCTCCAATTTGTACAGTATTTACTGTGTACGCATGTTCACAATGTAAACCAGGATAGTATTGATAAGCGGTCGTCTTTAAAAAGTTTGTAATTTATGAAAGTAACCATAAACTAAACCCTTATTAATTGCAAAAAAGGAAAATTGCCTTACAACGTTCTCCAGTATCCTAAAGACAGCTTGTTTTATTCGTACTTTAGAATTTTTAGCTGTTCGTTCGTACTTTAGAATTTTTACAGCATTTAGTAGCCTTTTGAATAGGTTTTCATTTATTAAAACGAGATAAACATTAATATCATAAGATTCTACGAATTTTGTGAAACATATACTCACAAGAGATATTTTTGTTATACCCTATCTTCCAATAACTCGAACCCTTTAAAACAAACTATTTATTAAATAAGAGGAAATGCCGGCCAACTCGGTCAACTATTATTGCACCTAAAAATAAACATGTTGTAGCTAAATTCAATGTATTCAAGGTGTAAGTAACTCTTATTCTAATTTCAATTTACTGGTATACTAACTTACACTCGAAATTTCTATGGCCTCTAATTAAAGAATGGCTGAATTAAATTCTCTATCAACATTTCATACCAATCACTAAATATTATCTTTTAATACCAATTTGATAGAAAATAATTTTCTCTACCCCTCTACCTCAAGTGTTTGATGTAATACAAACTTATGTAGTTAGCTTACTATAATTTAACAAGAATTAATTGTTAGTAATTCTAATATTATTATCGGTTCACTCCTTACAATGCCATTATCTCTCTAGTATGCAGAAGTTAGGAATATTTATTAGTCTTTCTAAACTCACATATTCAAAGAGGGTCCGTGCGGTTTATATATCTTAAACATTTCTACTCTACTTGCCAAAATAATGAAGCATTGCTGTCCATAATACAATTCATGCCACTTAATCGGCTCGTTCTCATACATTTAGGGCCGATACCCACGAACGACACTTGCCGCAATGGATTTATTTAATACGAAAGAAGGATTTGTCTCGGTTTTGTAAAGTATTGCCTAAGCTCAGGGAACGACCCAATGATGCACACAGCACAACTTAGTCGGAGGAGAATTTAGTGAAGAGAAGATTGGGAGATTTTAACCTGATAAATGTTACAAATAAGCTACAATTGTTGACAAGAAACTGTGCAACATCGCAGTGGTTGCCTAAGTATAATTCTCGTCAATAGAATTGCCTCAACAAATGGTGCCCAGATAAATAGCAGCGCCCTTTGCAGGGATCGAACCCACGCCTACAAAGAATATTTGGAAGCGTGCAACTCAGCCAGACCACAAGGTCAGCAATATTTAAGGATAAATAATAGAAGCTTGTGCATTAGACAAGTTTCTTTCTATTTTGGAAAGATCACTAAAATTCACAAATTCAATTTTCAAAGATTTTTATCTAGTTACACTGAGTAATATAGTTAAGTCACCTATTTCTGAATAGATGCCGAAATTATAGATGTGTTTCCTAAAGAACTAGATAAAATTTCGAATTGTCTGTCACATCTAATCCCAATTTGATGACTAAGGATTTGAGGAAAATAGTCAAATTAGTAAAATTAATTGACTCTTTATCTAATCTGCAAGGAAGAATTTTCATCGAAAATAATTATATACAGGGTGTCCCAAAAAGTAGTGATAATCGGAAGCCTGGAGGTAGAGCGTCCCTCGGGGAACCCAAATCATCCCCATGTATGTTCTACGATTTTTCTTAGTTTTCGAGTTATTACAAATTTTCGAAATTTTTCGCTAATTACGTGTTGTAAGGGATTTTTGGTCATAGCGATCGAAGTAAGTGAGATAGGCACTTGATTTTGTTTCTCGAAATAGCTTAACAGTACACCTGTTGTATTTAAAAACATTTATTTCAATACACTTCACCATTGTCTCAAAAAATAATCTTGAATTTTTTCTTTTACCAAAACAAAAACTAACTTGAATGTTCTATGGCAAGTTTAAGAAAAAAGTTCCATAATTTTTTTCTAGAAACTAGTTCAGAAACTTCCTTAGTTCATTAACTTTACATGGTGCAAATTTTATCAAGTTATCTCAACGGCATCATACTTAAATTTCGGTTCAGATTGTACTAAGTGTAAAATTTAACAACTTTAATTGGGAAGTAAAAATAAATAAAAGTGAGAACTAAATAAAAATAATTATTGCATTTAAGTCGGATGACCGTGACCGTGACAATAATGCAGCCACCCGATCGATTTTGTGAACGCCAAGATCCGCTTCCACCCCTGATGCTGTTCTTCCAAAAAGTGTTGCCCAATGTGTCTGAATCTTTTCGCTGAGAGTGACGAACAGTGGCACAGAAAGTGCGTCACTTTCTATGTTTCCTCCCCGCATCCACTACAGTCGGGGGGATCGCTTGGGCGACCGATTTTGTGTTGGTGTGCCCTTAGGAAGTTATGTCCCCTAAGAATTGAAACCAATGACCTTAATGATGGTTTATTTAATCTGAGAAGTTTAAATGTTGACCAGGTGTTTAGCGGGCCCCACAGTTCCTTGGTCGTCTCGGCAAACGGGGTCACGTCCCACAGCTGGCAATGTCGGTTGTTCGCCCAGTTCGCCATACATTCCAGCAGAAACTTAGTTGACCCCTCGTCTCAGAGGATGGGGAGTCAGATGCAGCCCCCTCCCGCACCAACTCGCCCGCTTTTTCATTGCCGTATGTGCCACTGTGGTCCGGTATCCAAAAAATTGTTATTTCATTGTTTTGGGACAGGTGGATAAAAGCGATGAATAATTTCAACACTGTCACGTGTCAATGTCACAAATAGCCCCGATCTCCCCTACTCAATGGTTTGCTATATAGCACATAATTTTGCATCTGCTGTGTGTGCTATTTCTAAAAAATTGCAAATGCAAGTCTTGACTTTTTATATCAAATCACTAAAGAAGATTTAAAAGAAAAGTTGAGAAATCTTTGCATTATTAAAAATCTTTCTAACACCTAAACAAATGCTCTAAAATCCAGGTAAAATTTCTAATTATAATTATCATACTTTCAGATAATGTTTTCTTAATAATAAATAGCTGGAAAGTTTAGGTATTGGTAACTCTAATAAAAATTCTAATCTGTCACTTACTGATATTTCACAAAGGAGAGTGGGGCCCTTAATTTCAGAGATTGAATGCAGTGAGATATAAATGTCTCGCTGTTTATTTAAATAATACGATTATAAAATTTGCAATCATAAAGCCTTTTGCGACTTTGACTTGCCTTAAAACAATTGTAAAGTTTTATGAACAAAAAGATTATTATTGATACCCATTTTGAAAAACCATAATAGTAATTTCCTCAACAAACTGATTCCCATCGTTCTGAAGTTGTGAAACAATCCAAAATGTGTATGTATATATATCTAAAGTTATGAACCACTTTAAGATTGAAAGCACATTAACTGTATTCGCCCTAAATTCTCCAAGATTTATTTCTGAATTCCCTTGTGATTACATACATAGTTGCACCTTGATTCCATAAATCATTTACATTTGGATTTATTTAGCAGCATTGGGAACCAGACGAATTTTATTGCTATTTTAATAGGGTAACACCTTACCACTACTGCTTATAGTTACAACTACTTAATTCGAGAAAGCGAAAAAAATAATAATCATAAAAAGGAAGTGCTTCTCAACTTTCTCAAAGAAATATCAAGCATTCGGGTGTAAATTTTCTTATTTTGAGCCGTCTATTAGCTATGAATCATATCTGTATACATATAAGTTTTGGATGGCCTGCTTACAATCGTCCATAAAAGGCATTCTTAATATTATCCAGACCTTAATATCCGTATATCAATATGGGTGGGTTCCAGTCGTCAGATCTCTTCAGAGAGATGGAAACGTTTCTTGTGATCAAATATTCGATATATGGCCAGGCTGTGTAATCCTATTTAGCACAAAAGCCCACATAAATCTAAATGACTTTTACGACTGGCTTTTCAGCGGAGATTGTATACATCAAATATGACTCTAACACATTCACCCTTATACAACACTCAGTATAATGTGTCAGATTCAGAATGGGGCGGCAAAAAATACTTTTCAAAATGGAAAAGTCATTCTTGCCTGCAACATATGAGTTAAAAGTGTCAGTATCCCTTATGTGAATTGTATTTAAATACATAGATCCGTTCATCCATTAATATATACCTATATATATATATGTGCTCCATAAGTAGGGAGACTAGAGGTAGGAATTTTTTTTTTCTAGTATATATAGGCAGGATAAAATCTCCATTGTAATGTAAGTGCTTCGTATTCAATAAATTTACGACCTAAGTTTTAGTTCTTTGTATCCATACAATGAAAGGGCATAACTAAATTTGTTGACAGGATCTTCTTTAAAATGTTGCCTGATATGTAAAATATCTAATAGAACAGAAAGCTTTGCAGGTATTTTGTTCATAGGAATACATAATTGTTTTAATCCCAAGGGTTGTAAACACATACAATTTACTGAAAAAACAAATATGAGATTTAAGAAAAAATTGAGGTTTTAGGGTAAATTGCAAGTGAAATTAAATTAGTTTCAATTGTAAGTGGAATTTTGGTTAAGGTTAAAGAAATCTTTAAGGGTCATCCATTGAAGAAGAAAGTGACGAAATAATAATTTTTATTAGTCTAAAAAGCCTTTTTGGAAAATTGAATGTAATTTTTTATTTCTTGTATAATGATTTAGTGAAATAAAGAAAATAATGCTATGATGCACACAGCACAGCCTAGGTGAAAGGAAATTAGTGAAGAGGAGATTGGGAAATTTTAACCTCACAAATGTTGTAAGTGAGCCACATTTTTTGGCATATTCAGATAAATCGTCATGTCTTGTGCAGGATTCGAATCTACGACGACAAGGGTGAAAATGTGCAGACATGCGACAGACTCCTTCAGTTTTGATTCATTTTACTTAAGAGTTTTTTTAGAAAATGCTTGAGCTTTCATTTCCCGCCAGGATATTTTAATTTTACTAAAGTACTTGTGTACAAAATTTTATCCATCTACTTTGAAGCATTCTCGTCTTTAAAGAAAACCCCCGATTTTTCATTTAATATAACTGGAGTTTTCATATGGCAACTGTTATGTTCCCAATTACATTTCCCTAACCCAAGCATTTACCCGAGTATTAAATTTCCATTTCCTCCAATAGCGCTTAGTTCAGATTTTAGTAGTTCTAGTGTTAAAGATATCAAACAAATTAGAATTAATCTCCCGGTCGCCGCGTTCGGTTCAAGTTTTGTCACTGAGTTTATTTAAGATTGCTTTTGTTTAATAGTTAATAAACGCTTTCAACGGTTAATAAACAATTTTATTTAAAGATTTGGAAAGTGTTTTTAATTTGTCCCGAAAATAGATCCCTTAAGAGCATCGTGCTCCAAGTTTTGCTGTCACGATACATGACAATAATTTGGTGTCGGAAATGGGATGATTGCTTGCCGCCAGCGTTATTTTCGTACAATACCTCCATTCATAGTACCACAAGGTTTTCGCCATTCGAACTACTATTTGGTTATAAACCCATCTTACCTAGTTCCTTGCTCCAGGTCTCTGAACCTAGTTATACCTATGATAATTACGTTGAGCAATTGGAATACAAACTCAAACAATCACAAGAAGTCGCAAAAGAAAATATCATTAGGTCAAAAGAAAAATCAAAAGAGTGATATGACTCGAAGATTAATAATCCTGAATACAAAGTAAGTGACAAGGTCTATCGACAAAATACCAAAGCTAAAACTGGGAAAAAACTGTGTGCCAATTACAATGGACCATACGAAATAATAAAAATTCATAATAGACAGAATGTTACTATAAATGTTAATGGAAAGGAGTTAAGAGTTCATAAATATCGTATTAAGCCTCTATTATCATGATCTTTCCAGGTTATTTTGCGAATCCATTGGTTTTCATTTCAAGATGGAGAACGTAGCCAATGTTAGTGGATTTTACTATGAAGGAATAGATTACACGAAATTCGCTATATCAACTTGGAGAGTAATTACTTATCTAAATATATCCACTTACAACCTAAGGCTTAACATTATCAGCAACGCCTGATTCCCCTATGAGGGAATCATCCAAAATGGCCCACCTTCGAAATTGATCTTTCCATTTTAAAGCTATAATACCCCACATCTATAGGGTATAAAATTATATCCAGTGTAAGTATATGACTCAATTACATTGTTACATATAGAAAAAAATAAGCTACCTGTAAGAAATAGGGAAATGTAATATATATTCTGGTTGTAAATAATAAGCATCTGGGCCTTTCGGTACGCGGTGTATGCATCCGTACCGCGTAAGAAAAAACTATGCGAAAAATGCGCATAAAAGTAAGAAAATACGTGTAATAAAATAACAAGGCTAAAAAAGGCGGGGTAAAAGCAAGTACATAAGCTAAAAGGTGAACTAAAACTAACTAAAATGTACATTTATGCGATTTGTGCTCGCAAAATTAATATTGCTCTCCAACTGCGTAATTTTCGATAGAAATTTCAAAATACTAGAAAATATCTGCCTTTTTTTCATTAAAACGCTCTATGAAAAATTCCCTTGAAACTAATCAGATAAGTAATAAATTCACGACTGTTAAAATGAATTTTTAAATCTTTTTAAGTCAAATGTGCATAATTCACAAAAAAACACAGAACAATTTGAAAGGAACGTTGCTCCCATTAAAGGAGGCCGCTTTTTTGGTAGCCGACGAAATTCTTTGAAATCGTATTTTATTACCCTGCTACCAGGATACCCGAATTTAAAATAACTCTTAGAAATTGTAACACAATTTTAAAAGTGAAATCTTACGAGCAAACAGTTACTGACCCCCCCGGTATCTTATGTAATTTTTCAGGGTTCTTTTCGTAAAGGGTTTTTCGGATTCTTCTCGCCTTTACACTAATGTGTTGAAGAAAAAAAATCGACTTGTTTACTGCTTGCCTCTTTGCATATATTCAAACTGCAGGCGTTGACCGCATAAAATTGATAACAATAGTCGTATTTTATGGCATACCATAAACAAACTTTCAATTTTGTTTAGTTGGGACGAGTATGTTACGCAACATCTTTGTTGCTTAGGAGTTTCTTTTTTTTTACTTCGAGTTAACTGGGGCAAAAAGGAAGGTTGTAAAATTTGTACCCAGAAGCATGTTTACTTGCCTAACCCAAATTCCGTATGTATTATTAATGTCACGGAAACAATATTATTCTATTTTTCATTCTCTTTTAACATTGATAGATGCAATCAAATGTTATCAAATTATATATGCATGTTCGTGTCCATTGATGCCCTCCAATCTTCAGAATATGTGAAAGACATAACATTTCAATCAAATTTTAAATATTTGTCTTATGTTTATATCCTAGATTTCAACGCTACAATCGCTACATCCACCCACTTCTCGAGCCGTAAGTGCTTTCTCATGTTTTCCATATTCGATGAAATTATATACGATTGTAACTTGGAGACGAAATTCTTACTCACCCCTATTCTTCGAGGTAGAATGTTGGGGTGTATACAAGTCACCAAAAAAGAAACAACAACTGGTAGAATATAAATATATTCTAGGGGTAACTTCTTGAATTTTATGACTTTCCGTAAAGGACATAAAACCAGTAAAGAACACTCCATTTTTGGTACTTCGGGGACGGGCTCTCAGACGTGTGCATATACCTTCTAAGATGAACACAGGCTTAATACACATGGCCCAAAAACAAACCCTAATGAGAAAAGTTCTTCTCACTGCACTTAATATCGGGATGGGATGCGCCATTACATTTTATCTCAGTTTATACAACCGAATTGGAATGCTGATATCTAAGCTAAGTCGTTTGTCCCGTCTGTCATATCTTTATATCCAACCCCAATGGATATAGCGCGCGCTCTGCTGAGATGAAATGAAAGAAAACGCTTGCTAAGGGAAAAGGTTCATAACGATAAAATTTTATTCGTTTTCGTTCAAGTTTCTTGAGTTTATTACCACATTTGTGTAAGTACTTAAAAGAACTCTGGAAATTGATAAAATTGCCAACTTTTCCCTCCTTTAAAGGAGGAATTCCATCGTCCAAAAAGTTTTAATATAGCTTTTTGGAGAAAATTCGTTTCAATACAAATATGTAAATTCTTTGAAAAAGAAATTTTTATCATTTTTGAATACATTCAGAATATTATATGAAATTTCAGATTTCTGTTCATTAAATATTTTTAATCGGTTGCTATTCATTGATTGGTGATGGTTTAATGGGTTTTCTTTTCCCCCGTAACCCCTGATAGTATCACCTTGTCCATAAAGTCAATTAATTACCTTATATTATATTTCGTTTAACACATATTATTATTACCTGAATGACAACATCTCAATTCCACACAGGATGGAACCATGCTAACGTAATTCCTGTTAATGAGAAGGTAAGCGGCATAGCACCAAAAGCAGTGGCGTAAATAACGCCTCCGCAGACCCCGCGTTGCGGGGGGGGGCACAGTAAAGCCAAGGACGCCATTAAGTCCCTTGATGAAAATGATAAATTAAGTGGAGACGGACGTTTTCTTCGAAATAATATAAATAAAAAAAGAAAGAAAAAAAAACACACTTTTCTAATAGACTAAAAAGAATAAAATAATTTTAATTGTTAGGAGAACGCTGAAAAGGAATTGCATTAATATGGCTTCAAAAACTCTCCAGAGTCCTGATATCACTTTGGAGGAAGCGTGTGACTTGCTTGAAAGTGTTAGTTGTAATCTGTCGGCTTTACGCGATGTTTTTTCTTCTCTTTTGGAAGAAGCTGAAGTCATTACTAAAAGCTAGCAGATAGATATTTCTTTCGCTCAGAGCCGCCAAGGAACGCAGTGAAAAATTTCGCATTACTGTATTCAACGCGTCCTTGAATATACAGATAGCTCAAATCAAAACGCGTTTCGAAAGTATGCGGACGATCAAAAATAATTT
>QYTT01085655.1:29850-43132 GCA_006980735.1 Dasypogon diadema
AAAAAAAACACACTTTTCTAATAGACTAAAAAGAATAAAATAATTTTAATTGTTAGGAGAACGCTGAAAAGGATGTGTCCTACAAGGTGGTCGTCTCAGTATGATTCGGTGAATGCTCTGAAATGTAATTTTTCATCTGTAACGAACAGCTTATCTAAAATAATTCTCACTTCGAAGAATAAAAACGAAATTGAAGAAGCAGCGAATATTATTAAATTTGAACTCCTTCGAGTTCGTATTGTAGCTTGTTTTTCAAAGCAAAATATTGAATTGCATTAATTTGGCTTCAAAAACTCTCCAAAGTCCTGATGCCACTTTGGAGGAAGCGTGTGATTTGCTTGAAAGTGTTAGTTGTAATCTGTCGGCTTTACGCGATGTTTTTTCTTCTCTTTTGGAAGAAGCTGAAGTCATTACTAAAAGCTAGCAGATAGATATTTCTTTCGCTCAGAGCCGCCAAGGAACGCAGTGAAAAATTTCGCATTACTGTATTCAACGCGTCCTTGAATATACAGATAGCTAAAATCAAAACGCGTTTCGAAAGTATGCGGACGATCAAAAATAATTTTATGTTTTTGAATCCTTTGAAATTGATCGACTCAAGCCAACAAGAAATTGAAAAATCAGTTCAGGAATTATGTGATAAGTATGATTTGTCCAATTGTTTTATTGATGAAATGATAAGTTTAAAATCTACTGTTTCAACAGAGATCAAAAGCCGAAATCTCAAAGCCATCCGTGATCTTACTCAATTTTTATTGATAGATTATAAAATATTGGTTTCAAATTTACCGAATGTATGTACAACGCTTATTTTGTTTTTGACGTTACCTGTTACCTCTGCTTCAGTAGAGCGTTCATTTCTAAAACTCAAAAACTCAAATTGATAAAAACGTATCTACGCAGTACAATGTCCCAATCGCGTTTAAGCGGACTTATTGCTATTGTGGGCATAGAACACAAATTGGCGAGTAAACTCGATTTTGACAACGTTGTGAAAGAATTTGCTAACACCAAAAACCGCCGCGCTTTGCTCAGTTGGTAATAAGTTTTACTCTAAAAGTAACTAATAATAATGTTTATACGATATGCATCATATTCATGCATAAACAAATGAATAATTTTAACGCATTCAATTGGTAATTTTCAGCTAATCCCAATCCCCATCCATACACATATTAACCCTTCGTTTTTTTTTACGTTTTAATCATTAAAATGTTTGTTTATTGCAATACATTATCTTAAAATTTTATCACTTTTACAGCAAAAAATTACTTTATACAGTATTTATTAAACGTTTCAATTAAAGAACGCTTACGAGTGAAATTTTTTACCAAAATGTTAATACGAAGGATCAAAACGGTTGAAAAATAGCAGGGCGCTTTCAAACATCTGCGGGGGGCGCTCGTACTCTTAGTTATGCCACTGACCAAAAGCGTTCTGTCCTAATGGTTCCCAAATTCTTAAAAGACTACTTTGTAATCAGTTAAAGCTTTTATGGATGATCAGTCATTTTTAAAAGTTTCCGTTGGGTTTTCTTGGTATATGCACATCTCTTCTCTACTTCAATTATAACATACAGTGTGATTTAAATGATGGCTAGACAAGCCTGCTAGTCCTTCTTGATTTTACTACGACTTTTGATAGTGTGGACTATAGTTCATTACGTTACAAGCTGAAAAGAAGATTAAATTTTGCCAATTCCGCTGAGAAACTGCTTTTTTTCTTATTTAAGGGACGGGTAACAAAAGGTTGTTACCTCTAATTCGTACGCAAGTTATAGTGTCCCCAAGGTTCAATTCTAAGTCCATCCCTCTTTTTATTGTAAATAAATGATCTTGCTGAGATAGTGCAAAATTTTGGCATACTGATATCTGCCGATGATATTCAACTTCACTTATTTTCTCCAATACATAATATTGTTCCTGGCATCTCCAGAATCTTAAACTGATCGCATGAAAACAAACTTAAGTTAAACGCATATAAATCACAGGCAGTCATTTCAATGTTGATTTTTTGAGTTGCATTTGTTTTGGAAATAATGCTATTCTGTAATCAGACTCGGTAAATTAAACCCACAGGCTCGAATCTTTCCTACGATATGCATATAGGGAAAATTGTAGGGAAAATTTAAGGTACGCTTAAGAAATTATGGTATTGTGCAAACTATACCCAGATGGCCATTCGTAACGATTAATTTTAGCTCTACTTCTTCCAATTATTTCATATGGCTGGCAGGTTTGGTATTAATCGTATAAAACGGAACGTTACTTACCATTTTTGTGCATGTTAAATCAATAGATCTAGCCATATTTCTTATACCCCAGACATACGACGTACTCGAATGATCATTCTGACTTCAAAATGACGTAGCTCTCGGGCTGTTTGTATGGAATTTTAAACAAATCATAATTTCTTGGCGTCCTAATGATCATTCGAGTACGCCGTGTGTCTGGGGTATTAGCCTGCTCGCAATATCCTAAAATGAAATAACATATCAAATACTATATTGCCCTAACGGCGTTAAGTATAAATGTTATTTGGAATATCTTTACATCACATCTATCTAAAATAACCTAAAAGTTTTTAATGCAATATTTTGCTAATTTCTTTGCAATAATGCTAATATCTGTCTGAGTTTCCCATGGCAGACTATTTTTGAGACCACCGCAGTTGATGATCAGGTGGGAATTCTTACGTCATAAATTTCCTAGATACCATAAAGTTAATTACTACCTTTGGTGTATATCTAGAGTCCAAACCCTTATTGCAGAACGTGAAATCATATATTGCAGATACAAACGCCTGAAAACTAATGATGCAAAGTCATTGTACAAGGCTGCTCACAATAAAACCATTGCAGCAATTATACGGGCGAAAAGACAGTATTGCAGCTCAGCACCAATCATGACTAAACAGTTTTGTTGCGGAATTTACGGCAGGCGGGGGCGTAAGGAAAATCCAAAGTTGAGTGCTGCCTTAGTCCTGATGAACTGAATGCTTATTTCATTACTACAAATTATACGGTCCCTAATAATTCTAATGTAAAACAGATGGGTGCCCCAGACAATCCAGCAAGAAACTCTGCGACAACTAATGATAGTAATCCCTTTCATCTTCGTGGGGTGGAACTTGAAGAACTCACTTTGGCTATTCATTCAATTAGATCTAGTGCTACCGGTCCTGAAAATCTACCACCACAATTTATCAAAAATAGTAAATTCGTGCCTCATGTCCTCTACGTTCCCAAGTAACTGGAATCTTGCATACGTTATCTCAAGATCGAACAAATCAGGTACTGATTTTCCAGCTGATTTTCTTCCGATAAGCTTTTTTTGATTCCTATTAGAAGTGCTGGAACAATTAATGTATCAACAAATGTTCAATTATATTGTTCCTTTTGTTTTTGGCAGCTCTGCCGTGACGTCGATTAGTAGTTTTTTGTCCGGTCGTTATTAATTTTATTAGTTAAGGTTCACGAAGTGCTATCCACAGCGCTTCCTCTTCGGCGCGGGATGCCTTAGGGCTCCATACTCGGGCCTAACTTATTTATAAATGACTTACTAAAGATGGTTCAGGACGTGAATATTTATTTGTATGCCGACGATGTATAGGTTGATTTAATAAGCCGTCCAATTGGGCTTGTTGAAGAAGAGTCCATATCGGATTCTTCTGCATTACCAGTAATCACTTACGGAATTTATGCACAATTATTGATTCTCATAACTAACTGCAAACTTGAAATGATTCACTCTTCTTCGAAGTATATAAACCAGAAAAACGCACATGAAAACATGCAGGCCTAAACATGTTAATTTTACAATCTTTTCTGTCTCGTTACCTTTTGCATTACCAGTAAGTGGTTACTCTGACAAAATTGTAATTCATTAGAGATTAGTTCTCTGCGTAATCTCTTCTCACTTTTCCTACTGGGGCATATCATTTTTACACACATGCATGAGGTAATCATTGAAGTGTGCATAGATGTATAAATAATATTATTGACATACTTATAGTAGTAGTAGTAGATAACAGTAACCACGTTTGCTAAATTTAAATAAATAAAAACACATGGAAAGCCAAGATACTATCACAGATGAATTGTACACTAAAGCTTATATAAAAGATCACAGTTACTTTTAGGCATCATCAATGCTTGAACGAAAAGAGTATACACAGTCTAGTCACTTAGTTTAGCAGTTACCACTAAATAAAAACCATGGAATTATGGAGTTTCTTGATTATAAATACCACAATCAACAATGCCCCATTTTTCCCTATACCCCTAATTCCCTACATCCCTTTCCTACTTTCCTTTTCACCAAGGCATCATAGGGTATTCCCTGAGCTTTGGTAATACCGTAAAAAAACAATGTTCACCTCATATCCATATCGTGGTCTGTTTAACACGTTGACTGCCGCAATTAACATAAAAGCTTTCGTGAGAGAATTCCCTGTTAAAGTGCTATCATCGTGAGAGAGCTTTTTAAATGCTGGTCAACAGTGACCACGGAAGTCAACAACATGTTAAATGAGGATTTTTTCAAAACAAGAACTAAATGAATCTGCTCGTTTGGTGTTTTAAACTGAATAAAGGTGCCACTCATGTGTGAAGAAAGGGGCTTAATTTTCAAGGTTTAATCACTCTATTCTCATTCATTGCCATTTTCCGAGATCTCATGAAACTGTGGCGATATGTCGAAACACCCTATTTAAAAGAAAATCGAAATTTGTGTGTATGTGCTATGAGGGCACGCTTTTGACTTTCCTCTTAGAGGGCGCAAGAAACAAAAAGCTTCAGAAGTTTCAAGTAGTAAGCTTAATTGTAGCACCGAAGTGTAAGCTCAAACCCTGAGAATCTCGAATAGTGTAGATCAACACCACTTTCTCAACGCACAGTGACTTGTGAGACTGTCGCTACGTTTACATGGCTTACGGACTTACGGTTACTTCAGTATGTACTTAACTTCAAATTTATTTCAAAGTCAAGTTATGTTGTTGGTTGATTTTAGTTGACCTGGAATTTTCCTGAAAATTTCTTGATGTGACATTTTAAAAATTTTAAAAACGTCCACAAAAACAGGCTCAAAGAAAAACAAAGCAAAACAAGTATATACATTCAAGAACCGTTTACATAAAATCTTTCAAATTAATCGGAGAAAGTTTAGTGATTTACTGCATTTAACTGCAGATATGTTTGTGGTACAAAACAAGTAGAAAACATTTTTCAATTAGAGTATCTAAAACATTTATAACAAGCTGACGTCACTTCAAAGTAAACACGAGCTGTATATAAGTAATAATATATTATGTATGAAGGTGAATTATACAGGGTGATTCTATTCAACATGCAAATATTGATACTACGGGATTCCTTGGACTGTTTTGTGAAAAAAAAATTGTTTGGGCACTTCGCTGAGTAGAGTCTTGTCTCTATGCTAGAGGGCACTTAAAACTTCGAATGTTGTTCAAGACCTTCAAACAAAAAACCTCTATAACTTTTTACACACCCTATATAACTCGACTATTTTTTTGGCAGTCGTTAGACACTAAATTTACCTTTAGATTGGTATATTACTTTTATATGTTTGATTGGTTTTTTTTAGAAAATATGAGGCCAATGTTTATAAATTTGCATTTTTTTCTAGAAAAATTTGTCAAATATTTGGCTTACTGAAAAAATGCTCTGTGAAAATAGATTTTTTTTTATTTATTTTGGTAGGTAAGAGCATGTTCTTTCAAGCCAAAAGGTTCAATCAGACCATCCGTCCTCAGGTAATTAGGATTCAAACGTATGCGAAAAGGGTCAAAAATGGACTTATGTAAAATTGCAAACATTTTTGTGCTAATCATTTTGGGAAAAAATGTTTTGGAAAAAATTGGAAGCCAAGAGGGCATTTAGCAGTAACCTTGAGCTTAACCCGGGATTAAATTTAAAGGTCACTTGGTGGTCAACTCGATTTTTTAATATAAAACCCAATTTTTGACACCGCAAACTGAGCAAACGTAAAATTATTCCTTCAATTATGTGTTGCACTTATAAGCCAAAGTGATCTATAGGGGTGACTTCAAAGTTATTTAAACGACACAAAAACCGACACTTAACCATTATTTTGGTCTAAAATTACTCTCAAAGAAGAAATAAGGAAATGTAGTATTGATTTCTCTAAAAAGCTCCTGAAGGAAAGTCGCACAAGTATAATCAAAACGTTCATCTACTACTAAAAAATTATTTAAAAAAAAAACTATAAACTGTTTAGAGTATTCCTCAGAAATCAACTCACATCATATTGATTTATTCAATTCAATTCAATTCAATTTATTCATTTTAAATATTCAAAATAAATTAACAATTTTTATTATTTCTAATAACAACATTAACAGTTATGTTTTCTTTCCTAATCCAGTCAGCTCAGTAGCTGGTATAAGAACTTGGAAAAAAATTCTACTCTACTATTAAATGCATATAAAAATTAAAATAGAACAATTATTAGAAATTATAACAAAATCTAATTCATCTAAGTTTTACCCTATAATCTATCAGTTTTTATTGCACTTGTATTGCACGTCGTACATAAGATTTTAATTTTTTAATAAAGATTGTCAATGAGTGCTCTGTTTTCAGTTCATCTGGTAGTTCATTGTACATCTGGATGGATGTTGCCAGCAGTCCCTTCCCTTTCCTATTTGTTCTTGCTGTTCCAAGTCTGATATTGGTTCTGTGTCTCGTAGGATAGTTATGTTTTCCTTTATTCGTCATCAATTCGAAGTTTGTTTTCGTTTTATTGTGCAGTATTTTGTATACAACCTTATCTTTTTCCATTGTCACCATTTGTGCCAGAGTAAATGTACCAACTGATTTATATATTTCTTCCGTAGGAGTCAGGAAAGGTAGTCCATATAATATTTTAATGGCTTTATTCATTATTCTTCTTACTCTTATCCTTATTTTCTGTGAGCAATGAGTCCAATGAAGTATTGCATACTTAATTCTGGATAAGACGTGTGCATTGTATACTAAGCCTGCAACTTTTCTGTCTAATTTAATATTTCTTTTAATAACTCCCACTATCGCTGCCACCTTTTTCACAATGTTGTCTGTCTGTAAATGCCAGTTTAGTCTTTCATCAATTATCAGTCCTAGAAACTTTATATCTTTTGCTCTTTGTAATACGTTACTTTCAATACTGAAACTTATATCTATGTTCAACTTGTTTCTTTGCCTGAATAATATATATTTAGTTTTGTTTTCGTGGATTTTTAGCTTGTTTCCTTTGGCCCAGTCATTAAATACTACTAGATCGTTGTTTATTATGTTTTGTAAGTCTTGCTTATTTTTAGCTTCGTAGGTAATGTTTATATCATCTGCGTATATGTGGTGCTCGCCTCTCAGTTTTGCCTTTTTTAGATTATTTATGTATATTAGATAGAGTGTTGGTCCCAGTATTGATCCCTGTGGTACTCCTGTTTTTAATATGGCTGGACGACTTAATCCATCATTGTGTCTGGTCTATATTTTTCTTCCTGTCAGGTAACTTCGGATCAGTGAATTTATTTGTCCTCTTAACCCAAGTTCATCTAAAAAGTGTAACAGTAGTGAGTGGTCTACAGTATCAAATGCCTTGTTGAAGTCAATGAATACAGTAACTACGTAGTTTCCCAAGTCCATATATTTATTTACCGTGTCCATCGTTTCTGCAATAGCACCGTCCGTTCCACATTTTTCTTGAAATCCAAATTGCTTGTTATCAAATCCACTATTTTTTTTAGAAACCTTCTAATTCGGTCATCTATTATCTTTTCATATATTTTCCCTATTTCACTAATTAGTGCAATCAATAGGTGTAAAGTTGTTCAGATCCGAAGAGTCACCTCCCTTATGTACAGGTATCAGTATCGTATGTTTTAAGCTGCTGGGGAATTCTCCTGTATCAAATACCGTATTGATAAAATGCGCAAGAGGGGATTTCACCAAGTCCACTATTTCGATGAGGTCTCTTGTTGTAATACCATCCACGCCAGGAGCTGCTTTCTTCTTCATGTTTCTAATGACCCGTTCAACTTGTAGAGGGTTCGTTGGTTGTACGAAGAGTGTCATGTTGCATATGTCATTTGGAATGGGTGTCGTGTTGCCTAGATTGCTTAGCCAATGTTATTATATGAGTTTTGACTGCTAGCATTTTTTTCCAGTCCTAAGATGTCATCATTAATAACTCTCCATAATTTCGCATTGTCACTTCCTACTCCTTCTAATTTGTTGTATTTGTATTGATGCTTTGTGCTTCTAAACTTTTCCGTTATCACATTCCTTTTTAGTTTGTATTCTTGTCTGTAGTTATTATCCAATGGATACTTCCTCATTAGTTTGTACAATTTGTCCCGCTCTTTCATATCCATCAATATTTCATCCGTCATCCAGTGATTGTTCCTGGTCCGCATTTTCTTTGCTTTTGTGCTTTTCTCTTTAGCTTCCTTTATAGCATCAGTTAGTTTCTCTACGGAGTTAATTGGTGTGGTATCAAGCGTATCTTTTACTTGATGTGTAGTCATTATGCTCTTTGCCTTTTCTATTTCGTATATACGGATGTTTATTATTCTGTGGTCAGTGATAGCAGTGTCATATAATGCCGTTTTAACATTAGTGCTATCTCGTAAGTTCGTATAAATATGATCTATTATGGTACCTGTATTATCGCCTATTCTTGTATTTCAATCTACGATTATCCATTCTCTGAATATTTCTAGTAGAACTTATTTGTATGGATGCATCAATTTATTGAGATGTTAGAATTGTACAAAAATGTAAAGATCTACAAAAATATTTAAAAGCCGCTGTTGAAAACGAAATATATAATTGTCGCGATAGCAATTACTAAATTGGGTATCTTCAAAAAGGGATAATTATATCCAGGAAGAAGTGAAAAGAATGGCGTTTTGTTGCTGCACAGTAAATAAAATAAATACCTATACAAATTGGAAAATCACTAACATGTCCTTGAGATATTCCTCCTTACTAAAAAAATTCAAAAAATTTTATTTTAGAAAATTTTAGCTTTGTACATTAAAGTCAACATCCACCTTTGCAAAAATAGTAAACCCTCAATAAGAAATTTATACTTACATTATAAAGTAAATATTTATGAGCATATCTATAATGAAAAGCATAAAATTCTACATCAGAAATTTAATTCACTTTCTTTGTATTGAAATAATAATGAATTTTCCAAAGAACAATCTCCTTTATAAGTACAATTTTTCTTTAACTAAACCATTTGCCAGCTATAAAATAATGAGGTGTATACATTCTAGTTAACTTTTTTATAGTTTTATTGCTGTTGTCGGCCTGACACTAAATGGGAGGCAATAAAAATATTTTCGAAAATATATTTATAACCCACCTTCTTCGTCTTAAATTTTCATAATTGTTTTCTTACTTCAAAAGATTTTTATAGATTTCGTGTTTAGAAACAAATTTTTCAAGTTAATACGCGTGCGAGTTCACATATAAATGTAAACAAACAATCAGTAAAATCAGATAACCTGAAATTCGTTGCAGTCTTTATACTGGAATTCTTACTTTTTTGTTCGATGTTGTTAAAATCTGTTCACCTTAACGTATCCAATAACATGGTAAAAAACTAGAATGTATCTAATATAAAAAGGAAAAAGGTATGGGCAGGTATATATTTTTTTTACCAGAAGGTGTGAAGTTGTGATCTACACTTTTATTTGATGTGCTTGCCTAATAGTTTTTGCCTAATTTCTTTAAATAAAACTCACATATTGATAATACATAATAAATCAGTATTTCGATGAACATATCTACAAAAATTAGGATTTTATCCTTTCTCAATAGTTCAAAAACCTTCCAACTGTATATATCTAAAAGTATGGCTGATCACAATACGCATGCTATATACTGTCGGGCCAAGGAGTCGGGGGGCTGGAAGGTAAGCCTTCGGTGACTGGGTACATTTTTAATAAATCGCCTGTTTTTTTCTGCTAGCCGCAAAACAGAAGTTGGTCCCAAACATAGAGATAGAAAAAATAGAGAGGGCATTCTTGCTTGCCAAATGCCACAAATTTATATACATAACCTTAGAAATGCGTAATAAACTTCCCAAGCGTTTCTCGGTTCGTCCCACTGTAATTGTTGCTTAGCAAAATTGTGTGATGTAAAACAAAAACAATTATTAGTCTATTTTTATAAATATATGCGTTTAAAACTATAAACTTCTTCGTCTTTAAAAACCAAAAATTAATTGTTTAAATATCCCGCCCAACAACGCTGGCAAAAGACGGAAGTATATTCGATATATATCTGTCTATTTTCTATATGTAATGTGCTATACTGACGGCACAAGTAGGCGCCAAAATTCAAAATGTGATTCAATTTTCGCATTTTTTGTTATGTAGAGTATGATAAGAAGATAGAGTTGAGTGAGATTAAATTCTAAAATTTTTTTACAACATAAATTTGGAAGGTAGAACATTTACTTTTATAAATATAAATACTTGGATTTAGTCATACTGAACAATATCTAGAATTCGATTACAGCTCAGTTTGACTTTAAAGATCGAAAGAGATGAATACATCGACTTCAAAAATTTGTGTCACTTTCTTTAAGACAACTTGTATGAGGCACCCCCTTCATATATTCATCGTAGTGGTCCCAAGCAATGCATTAGGCCTGGACAGCTGTGCTTATTTGTGCTTGAACCCGCCAAATAAAAAAATCATATTGCGATTGTAAATATTTCAGACACTTCTGGATTCTCATAGTCGTCTATAAACGCTATTAACAAAAGCACTCAGAGGATGTATAAAAGATTTGAGAAGAATTTAAAAAGCAATATTATATTGTTAAATTGTTTAACTTGTGCTTGAATTTACGCATTTATGTTAAATATTGGACGTAATGTAATTTCAAATATCTAAGTATCCATGTTGTTTCATTTGTGTCAGCCATTTTTGTTACTCCATTTTAACGAGGAAGCTGTAAATTTAATTCTCTAGGCTAAAGTAAAAGAAAACACCCCATCAAGGCAGGAATTTAATTTTCTCCATCTAGACTTTATGGCGTTTGTAATAAAAAGACCAAGAATCCAGACGAATAACCTTCTTGCATTGACATAAAAATCTTCTAATGAATGTTTTTATGCGCTTACGTTCTCATTATTAACATCACTATTAACCATTGCAAGAAGGGGAATGATCTCATGTTTTGTAAATGTTAAGCTGCCATAAGTCAGCCATTTTGGTCCTCACCCTTCAAACTATTTCCCATATTTGAAAGTTAATACGCCATAAGAGGAAACATCATGGCGTTCATAAGTAGGATTAAAACTTTATTCTGTGAGTGGCAAGCTACTGAAATATTTTTGTTTAAATCGCGTTTTTATTAGATGTTTTTCCTTGAGTATGTAATTATTTCATATTGAGGTGCTTTCCGGAATTATACATAAAGTCTCTTCTAGTTAAAATGTTTTCTGGTACTTGATTTTGAAATATTGTTATTTGTTAATGATTAAATATTACATTTGAAATTGCCTAAATTTCTCATGTAATTCAGATTTGTCTACATTAGACTGGATGTACCAGCCCAGCGTAGGTACTTACTTTATTCAAATTCCAAGAACTTTTTACTCTCAGCAAGTCATTTCTCCCAGCAAGTCTTCATTTTTTTTTAAACATAATTATTTCATTTTACAATTTCTTTGCAATTTTAAAATTGCAAGTTTCTACAGGTAAAATTCCGTGATAGTTAGAGGCATCCGTTTGAATAATAATTCTTTTTTTCGTATCAAAGGGCTGTAAAATTGAAGCATTTATCTTATATGGTACCCCATTGAAAGATTGTGCCATCTCTTTGGAGATCTCGCATAAGCTTTAGAATTTCCGACAGCCCAGGAATAAAGGGATGTAAGTAATTTATTAGGCCTAATATGTTTTGGAGTTGTTTCTTAATCTTAGGAGCAATCGAATTGGATCAATTTGGACTCCCTCTCCAGATATGCACCTTGTTTAGCCTAAATTGGATTTTTTCTTTATTAAATTTCACATTTCTTTCTTTTGCTCTTTTGTAACGTTCCCGAAAGGTGGCGTAAGAGTCCTTGTGTGTGCAGTGTATGAGAATCTTAGAGCTAGTGACTCTGCGCATATTTTCTTAATTTCAGAATGCCAATAAGAACACTGATGGATTTGTTTTGCGAATGTGGAAGATTGGTGCATAATCCTCGAGCTGAACTCGTCTACTCAATATTATTTTGATGCCCGAATTCTCCTGAAAGCCTAAAAGCCTAACGTCTATCCTCCACTGTTGCTCCTATCATATTTACATCTTTGGATCATTGAATTTACTTGTCGTTAAGACGTTGTAATGCGTTGGGATTGCCTTTTGATTATGGAATTGTTTTGGTTCCATTGCAATAGCCAGCAATAGATACCTACTCCTGGAAATGAATTCAACGGGAAAACTCATCTGGATTACCAAAAGATAAAATTTAAGATTGTAATTCATTTAATAACTTTAGTATATTGCTAACCTTTAGATTTTGGATTATATAAACTTTAGAGAAACTACAAGATTATCAGAAACTTATTTAGATTTTATTAAGATTATTAAGATTTTATTATATTTTTGAGCCTTGTTTAGATTTTGGTATTATATAAATCTTAGAGAAACTACAACACAACACGTAAAGTAAAGTAGACCTATTCAGATATCTTAATTGAAATTAATTGATGCATTCAATTCGAAGTTATACACGTGCACATTATACTCATCAAGTCACTTAGCCACGTATAATTACTCTCTTAATGTGCAAACCTAATAGGCGTCTTCAAGCTGATTCACCGTGTAAAGTTGATCTCGGAAAACAAAGTTCTGAAATTTTAAAGCGTCCAAAGTTCCTCTCCGAACCTAACACAGAAACATTAATATAAATAATAGACACTTAAAAAGTATACCGCGTTTAAAGATTAATATGAAAATGTATATATTATATTTTAATATAATATTAAAATACTGTGAAAGTTAGATACTTGAAAGTTAACTACGAAATTAAAGAACAATATTTACGATGCCACAGTACATGAATCTATTGGAAGTGCTTTAAGTGAAAGTAGAGCGTGAAATCTCCAAAAGGAAGAGAGAATCTTACAATTTTGTACACCTGAAATTTTTAAATATTTTGGACACGGAGAACATTTGTGAGGTAGCAAGAAAATTATCGCTGAACGCGCCCAACACCACCGGAAGAAGTTCTGGAGGCGTCAAGTTGG
>QYTT01085656.1:0-10137 GCA_006980735.1 Dasypogon diadema
AAACAAATCCTCGTAGCGCCATTCAAATAACAACAAAACAATGGGGATTTAGTTAACTGAAAATATTGAATTAATTGAAAAGTATTACAAAACAGTAAAGCAAAAATATTGCATCTCTGTTCTCAAAATTATTTTATTTCTAAAATTCTATTTATGTTGAAAAATCGCTTAATATTGTAAGCTTCGTTTGGTCCCAATATCATCCAAAATTTGACGCAATTCCTCATCCTCAAAACGTCCTTCCAATGATGGAATAAGAGCTTTGGCTTCTTCGGGTGCTTCTGGGCACAGATTCCCCAAGGCAGCCAACTCAAATTTGTGTAATTTCTTCTGCATTAGTAAACTAGAAAGGAAATTATTTTGTCATTATTTGAGGAATTATATGTGTTCTAATTAAAACCAATAAAATAAGAAAAATTTATAAATGACTACAGCCGTAAGGGGAGGTGGCAGGTTTCTATGAAGCGACAAAATCAGAATAAAAATAGAATAAAAAATAGAATATCTCTTGGATTCTATTTTAATCACAATTCAAACCCTGCTTGCAGCATTAAATTAAAATTTAGAAAATGACAACGTAATAATACGTCATACATATAAATTTTCTTGCTCCTAAACTTAATAGCGTTTTAAAAAGCAAGGCACCTCCCGCATGGCCAGAATGGGATGCGGCGATGTGGCAACTACAAACGTACGATCCGAGTTTTGTTTTTTCTTTTTATTGTGCTGCGAAGAAACTTCAAATCCTTTTGGATTCGGGAAGATATATTTTCATCTTTTTGCTAATTTGGGATGAAGACGGCTCAATGTGCGGATATCACGCGTAGGAATTGCTCTACAAGGAATCAAGTCGGGGATTTCGATGGAACAACCGTCATTAAAAGAGCATAAGACGAGTGACATTTCGTTGCTGTTCTAAAGAATCGATTGTAGAGGTAATCGTCTCGTCGCCAATGAGCTTAAATGTTTTCTTTTGGACTTTGTCCAACGCGGATAATGCAGTACGTCCCACCTGCCCCTGGCCAAATGAGTGAATTATATTCGCACACGGCGATTTATCTGGAAATTGTGGCTCACTGGCAACATTTGTCAGGTTAAAATTTCCAAAATCTCCTTTCGCCTAAGCCGTGCTGTGTGCATGATAGGGTTGTCCCCCAGAGTTTAGGCAGTAATTTAAAGAAAGGAACCCCGGACACTTCATTGCATTCTTTGTGATCTGTTTAACTAAGGTTGTTCGATATTTTCATCTCAAAGATGTTGAAGTTAGGAGAGTTTGGAATGCTCACTCCAGAGTGACGAAAAGAGGTGGAGGGGGGTTAGGGGGTTTTTTTAAGGAAAATCACACTGCTTTGGGTTTTGAACGAATTGAACTCGATGCGATTGACCCTGCCCCAGTCGAGAATTTTAATTATGTTGTCGTCGAATGATGCTCGATTATTATCAGTAGCATTTCTACGAGAAATCAAGGATATGGTCGTCAGCAAAACTGTGAATTGGATTGGAATCGTTTTGAAAAGTAGAATCGAGTGGAGTGGATCGTTAATGAAGAGTAGAAAGAGAGCGGGAAACAACACAGAGCCTTGCGGCACACCAGCATAGATATTACAAACATTAGAAATTAATTGAACAAATATACATATTTTTGAGAACGCATACTGAAGGAAAGACGGCGCACAGTATTACAGAATTTCATTAAATCCGAACTGAATTCGGGTTACACGGTTATACCCAATCCCAATTCTGGGTCTTTATACATCAAAGCACAGCATCACATCAAAAGATCTCAAGCAATTCTTACAGCAAGCGTGGAACGAGATTTCTTATGAAAACTGTCGGAAGCTTGTGAGCAATACGCCGAAAAGAATAGCTGCTGCAATTTGGGCCCTATTATGAGGATCGAAAAGGAATTGACTTCCTAGTCAAGACACGCCTTTTAATTGTATTTACCAGGTAAAATATTGTCTTGACATGAAAATTGATTCATTTTCGAATCTTATAATAATAGGGCCCAAAATCTAAGGGTGGACCGACAAAGTATTTAAATTTAATTTATTTAAACATAATTGCAGTTTGATTTTTCTCCATTATACATTAATAAATTCTCAAGTGTGATTTTTAGGGGGAGCGTAATTGTCTTTGTACCGCCAACAACATTTTAGCAGTTTTTTAAAGTAAAAGAATTCAGAAATAATACATACCTTCGTACAGCTGCTATTGTTTCCTTATTCTTAAATTTCCTAAAACTATCAGTATAACTGTAAGTCTTCATGAAAACATCAGAAAACTCTTGTTCTTCATCGGCTGATTCGTTTTGTTTTTTTCGATGATCTAAAAGCATATGCACTTCACTAATTAGAAGTGTTTCAGCATTCTCAAATTCTGTAATGAAAATTTAATTTACTTTAACAGAACAATTTCAATAATTCAAAAGTAAGTATTCTACAAGATAAACAAAATAATAGAAGGGTGAACAAACAGGACCTTAGTGTGCACTATGCATCAAATACAGGGTGCCCAAGTTAAAATTACCAAGCGGGCGCCCGTAGTTCTCCATGAGACAAACCAAAAGTTTTGTGGGAAGTGAGTGATATGTATCAAATGAAAAATGTGCATTATTTTTGTACTTCTTCCTTTTATTTCTTCTTTTCTTCCTCGCAAAATGCATAGTATATAATTTATGCTTTCAATCCTTGTCTAGCGTACAAATTTTTATCGATCACTTTAAAAAAACTTATTTATAAATCCACTGTTCAGAAGGAAATCATAGATTTGTCTTGTTTTATTAACATCAATCTTTATAAGTCGCCTAGCATCTGCTAATCGGACATGTCCAGCTTTTGAATTTTCAGATATAAGTATATGTTTGTAATCTAGGTAAGCTGAAGGTGTAATTCTTATCGTACTGCAGAGAATTCTTTCGTCTTCCCTAAGTTTATCGTACCCTGGCAGACCTTGAATTAAATGCCATCATAACAACAGGTAGAAAACAAATATTCTCCTTACCTAGAATGTCTATAGGAGCAGCTTTACGACGAGGTTGCTGGCAATAAAGTACAGTGTTATGAAATGGCAAGAATTTGTTTGCCTTTGCAACACAATTAGGAACTAAATTTTTCCAGTTTAATAGGCTCTCATAGTTTTGCATTTTCTTATGCCTTAATTTTGATAATCGTTTGTGTTTTAATTTTTGATAAATTTGACCGCCATATATAGATTTTATTCCATTTGTTCGCATTTCGTAAAGTCTGAAAGTAATAAAATTAGCTTCATTTCAAGTATGATTTACTTCATACTTATAAAGATATTTTTTCAGTTCTGCAAAATTTTGTAGAGATTCCACAAGATGATCGAAAGCTATTGCACTCGTAAGTTGCATAAAAGAAAGAAGTCGTAAGGATGTTCCTAATTTTCCGTCGCCATTATAAGCTCCTAAGGTGTGTGAATAATTTGAAAGCCATCCCAGGGCTTTGTTTGTCATTACAAGTCCATGAGTTCGCATGATTTTATATCGGCGAACTCTTTCTCTACAAATTATTTTTGAATACTTATTAGCCCGCATAAATTTTCATATATTACTTTGAAAATTAAAGAATCAAAAAATATAAAAGAATCAGTAAGAAAAAAATAAATGAATAAATAAAAGATAAATTTGAAGAAAAAAAGATAGCTAGAAGTGTAATAACTTACGCTATTCTATGATTGAAAGCCAAAAATATAGCGCAATGAAGCTTGTTCTTAGTTTTTTCATAAGATTCGGGCCATTCATCTATTTCTAGGTGACTAACCAAGTTTTCTGCTGAATTATCGAATGGAATATCGAAATCTCCTCTAGCATCTCGATATCCAGACATGCTTTTAAAATTTATTGAATCGGTATTGTATCGAGGAGGATCAATACTTTTCATTTTATACAGATAAGGATGTATTTCAGGCATGTAATAGTTATTGGTTAGGCCTAAAAGTTCTTTAAATATTCCTGTAAAATAATAACCATGATAATGTGCTCGACAATCTTGTGGTGTTTTGTTTTTCATTGCTTTAGCTGTATCTTCCCAGTTGCCATAGCCATATGTTGTTAACAGATTTAATAACTCTCTTTCTTCAGACCCTGTCCACCCTGAACTTGGAAATAGTTGGATATTATCATGCATTATTATATAACCGTGAGTATTTTGATGATAAATCGTTTCAGCACCATTCGAGAAACATATGAGACATAATTTACTTGTGCACTCAGCACATCTAATAAAAGGTTCTCTAAGTTGCTGGAAGCATACAGTACACTTATCAGCATCTTCTGCTTGTAATTGGGTTCCAGTGTCAACACTATAAAATGCTGGCTGCTTTTTTATTGTATTGGACGTAATATGTCCGTTATCTGGAAAATATGGAAACATCAGACTTCTATTCAGATAATCTTAATATAACTAGTTTCGTGGCAATACCGCTAAAGATGCTAAAACTAAGCCACAAAATTTAACAATTATTTTATTAAATTAAATCTATATACAGAATGTCCTGGATTAAATGAAGATATTATGGGTAATGGCAAGTCGAGCTATAAAAAAAGTAAATATAAAGAAAACAAATGATATCTATGAAGGGATATTATTTAAAAGGTTGAATTGAATTGTAAACTGGCCCTTTATTGTATTGGCAACACTGAAGATGCCTTTTTAGATTAGTTTTCGCGTTCAATAAGCTTTCAAAGAGCGTTTTGTTTTTGTTTTTCAGACCACTACAAAGAAAGTTACGTGGAAAACCTGGAACGAGCGTTCTTCGTGAAGCGCTATGCAGCGACATCCCTCACGCTATTATAAACTAAAAATTTCGGAATAAAAAAATTCGTAAAAATAACTCAAAGTATGCTCTCTTTTCAACCCCCTATTAGGAACATTCATGCTATGTTTATATAAATAAAAAGGAAACCCCGAAAATCAACTTTTTTGAAGGAGAGATCATCGGTGACCCTCATTTAAGAGCATGTTGTGCTCGCTAGCGAGCGGATTTCAATCCGATACCGATTAATTAAATAAAATTGTGTACTCCTATAAAATAATCAAGCATACATTGTTGTGCATTCCCATTTGAATTCTATCCTATTTGAAATCAAGTAAACAAGCAGGAATGGGCAACCGGCAACATAAAATCGGACGAAAAATAATTCGATATATGCACAACAAAGTTGCATGGGTATTAACTGCACCGTAATAAACAACTTTGTTGATATCTCGCTCACAATTCCATCACCGAATCGGGACAGGTGTCTACTCGAATTAATCCAGATTTCAAATTTGGTAATTTGTTCGAGTCGAAAGATTAGTGCTGCCGCAATACTCGCCAATTTTTGTGATTTTTGTGAGACTGCCACAAATTTCATTCTATTTGATCTATCTTATGCGAAAATATTCAAATTTACCCGGCGATTTATTAAGAAGTTTTAAAAATAATTTTTAGTTTAAAGTTTTAGCCCAAAGCTCACTTCAGACGACACATTATACCCCCACTTCACACAAATATTTTGCCAAATAATTTTTTAACTCAAAGTAAAAGAATGAACCTGATATTTTTAATGCCAAGGACATTTTAGAGGTATGTGGGGTAGGGGTTGTACACTATACCGGTTAAGTTAATCCAGTTTATTACAAAAAACAAAAAATTAATGTAAATAATATAATAACGGCTGACGCCAAGAAGGCAATAACTGTGTTACATATACAATAACAATACAACTGTAAAATTGAATTAACCACTGTGATAGAAATAGGATTACGACTGCGTTATTCTTCCTACTCAAACTACTGTGATACCCACCCACTGAGATAACAAGCAACTGTGATAGCAACTAAAATGATATGCAACTGTGGTAGTTGGTGTAACGACTGATGACTGTTGATTCTTCTTATGATTACAGGTATATTATTTTTTCTAATTCTAACTAAACCACTGATTTTTTCCAATGGTAATGAAATTTTACTTTCGCTAGCATTAAGTTTTTCAATGATAATTAAATGTAAATTTAATTGGTATTAACTGGTTTAGTGCCATTGGTTAAAAATGAACCAATTAAAATTAAACGTTAATAAAATAAAATGTATGAAGTTTAATTTACAGGAGAATGTTGCACTGTCTTCAGACAATACCAGTATTGAGTGCGTTGAGGGCTTTGCGATGCATTTGCTGCAGTTTTGGACACCAAATTAAAATTGTGAAGAACGATATCATTAAGGAAAAGTACTCAGAACTCCTTAATTGCTCCTGAATTAATGTTAACTCCTTTTGTTCACTTCGAAATTGCGGACATTTGAAACATTATTTGTAAAAATATCTAACTGAACTAATACAATATTATTATTGCTATCATTACGGCATCGACCAAGTAATAACAGAAAGACTGTTCAGCTCCTAAGGCAAACAGTGATCGCTTTTCCACGAATTTTTGCACACCGACGCCTCACCTGACACCTTCCGTCTTCCTCACTCTGTATTGCAAGTAATAAATACTTCACAGTCTACAGCTCCCGCTGTAGCGAAAAGTAGAGAAAAAGCGTTCACGGTTTGCCTAAGGAGCTGACTAGTCTTTCTATTATTGCTTGGTCGATGATTATTTTTAAAGCAATACTGCAAGGATACAAGTGCAAAAGTCATCAAAAATATTTGTAAAATCAACGCCAGAGCGTCTAAATGCAATAATAGCAGCGAAAGGAAACAGCTCAAGCTATTAGAAAGAAGACATTTGTTTTTCTCACTGACCTCTATTAAATGGACTGGTCATATGCGGCCAGTTATCCTAGACCAAGGGACGGCCATCTGCGGATCGCGTGCCGTATGCGGCCCTTTAACTTCCAGCTTGTGGCCCTTTTTATGATATCTATCTATCGCGTTGCATTAATAAAATAAAGGTTCAAGTAAATCCATAAAAAATCAACTTATTTTCAAATATCCTTTGCGGCTCTTTTAATTTTTTGGTTGAGATAATTTAAAAAACAAAAACGGCTTTTTTGTTTATATGGCATATTGTCACTTATAGCTTAAGCAAAGTACATAAATTTTTCTGATAAATCAGTTTATTTGTATGTTATTAGTTCACAAAAACTATGCTTGGTATTCCTAATGACTTTTATGACGCCCTGTAACTCAAGTTCAAAACACCGCAATTGGTATGCAATATCTCCGGAATTTACTACCAATATTTCATTCAACTAACAACCTCCCAGCTACTTAATGATTTGTAAGCAAAAGCAACCGAGGCACTTTCAGACTCATCCTGAAGGTTCATTATATATTTCTAATCATTATTACTACTGAAATACTGGAAACAAGAAGTGTACTTGCCTTTAGGAAACTGCAAATCTGCGGCATCCTCTTCAACCATATCACTTGGATTAATAAATGACATTATCTTGGTTAAAATAGCAGACAAACACGGAAATTATTTCTGGAAAGCACTCCCGCTACAAAATACCGAAGCAATTACACCCCTTAGATCACAAAACGAAGCAGACAGGACAAGAAGCCAAAAACTGACAGCTTCTTTCTTCTAGTTAGGAAAGCGTTTGCACTAGTTTGGTAGCATTCTCCCAAATGACGTGCGTACAATTTTCAATTGATGGGGAAGAGTTGAGAAGTATGCTTGTTTAATTGTGACGAATCTAAAATTATGAATATTAGGTAGTTTTCAGAGGATCTGTGCTTCGGGTTTTGACGAAACCTACAACACATTTTTAACAGAAACATCATTTTAACAATTCTTGAAAGTTATTAAACCCTCCCAAACAAATTTTACAGCTCTGCCTATGGAATTCTACGGGACAATTTTCATTGATTGATATTAGCTGTCCCGTCCGATTTGTTTTATGGTCTCAGCTTTGAGTACCCCAATATTTGCAACGAAAAATATTAAAGCGCCTATGTATCAAAAGCCGGCTAGGTTAAAGGCCGAGGAAGTTATCACTGTTCTTTTCCGTCTGTTTGGTGGTGTTTTACGGCAATTATGGCTATAAATCGTTCTGTGAAGGTAGTACTTTGTGACATTGAGGGTACAACAACATCAATTCACTTTGTAAAGGTAGTAATTAAAAATTCTTTACTGTCGAATCTTATCAGTTCTGCTAGTGGGTCATTTTGCATTTTTGTCATATCTAAACGTTGAACTCACCTAGAATTGATACATTGATGGGCACTTTGAACATTAAACGTGCGGAGCAGAAAAAACCGTGAAAGCTGAGATTTGTCGTCAGCGTGACACGAAACGGGAGCATTCAGCATATCCTATCTGTGGCGGTTAACATTAAACAAAAAAAATTTCAATAGAGCCATCTATTTTCCAGTAGAAGATTAAATAATCTACTGGCTTTTTAACTCCGTAAAATAACCGAGTTAATTTAACCCAGTTAACGTATTACGACTCTGTACTCTGCAGCAAAAAAAAAAACATTTTACGGAAATGCGATAAGATTGAGCTTCCCAACAATCATGCAAGACACGTAAATGTTAGTTAGAAAAACAAGTTAAACGACAAAAGAAAGACGTGGTTACGTCTAAATTAAAAAGTTCCATAACACTTTTAACAGCCGCACACATGCGATTAATAGGTACATGCTTACCATAGTTAGTTCTAAAGAAATTCATATGCAAAAGGGGAACGTCTCTCAAGTTGTGACTATTATCCTTGAGGGACACCAAGACGCGGAGCACCGGAGAGTCAATATGGGAATTCAAGAGCTGGCGCATGAAAACTATATCAGCAACCCTAAGTCGCTTCTACAAGGATGCCATACCAAGAAAATTAAGTCGCTTGCGATATTGTGGAAGAATCAAAGGATTATTATTTATTTATGTTAAGCTCCAAGTCATTGTGTCCACCCAAGAATAAAAGATGTTTAAGTCTTCCTGTAGAGCACTACAGTCATTAACGTAATTGATGTGGGTGATGGTGGACGAAAATAAGGGCCAAGGTGACTACCCTGAGGCGTCCCAGAGGTGGCCTCTATGACCCTCGAACAAGAACCTCGAAAGGGCACTTGATAGGATCTTTCGAACAGATATGAGCGAATCTAGTCCAAGAGTACGGCTGGGAACCCCAACTTATGTAATTTGAGGTCTTGCTGATGCTTAGCAAGTATACAGGCAGCAGGTGTTTCACTGCTGAACTTCTTTAGCCTTTTGCAAATCTTCTGGTAATGAAATCCTTTGCGCAGTGTTCTTGGCCTTGTGAACCCGGGTTAGCTGGCCAGTTCTTTCACCGTGCTAGCACGACTTTGATAACATTACTATATTTTTGCCAAAATAGCTCTTGATATATAACGAATTATTTTTATATTTACAGAATATCCTCTTTCCATACTCTCAAGCAAAAATGAAAGAATTTCTTTCAGCTAATTGGGAAAATTCTGAAATAAAACAACTAATTACTTCTATCCTGGCATTTGCTGAAACGGAAAATTTTGAACAACTAACAAAGGTTTTTGATACATAAAATCATTTTTATTATAAACAGTTCTTTTTTAGAATGAGGAGGAAAATGATGATATCGACTTTGCGACGAAAACAATCAATATGTTAATTCAAAAAGATTATAAACAATTGCAGTTGAAAAAATTACAAGGCTTAATATGGAAAAAAGGATACGAAGAGGGAGAACTAAAAGGACAGTAAGTATAAAATGGTTAATATTTTGTACAATATTAGACGATTCGTGTAGAATAGCTTTAATATCGGTCATTAGGTGCTTGCCGGGTTATCTGTTGATGAATTTGAATTGAATGATTGAGTAGAACAAAATTAGTTTAGTAAAAAAAAACGCACATTCCCATCGGTTGAATTTTTTCTTCTCACGATAAAATAATCACTAGGGAAAATTCAAATTTTCAAAAATTTCAATTTTATATATTTAATCTTAGAAAGAAGGTTAATTAATAATATATTGGTCACTTTTCTCTATAATCTTGCATCGGTTTAATTAGGTCATTTATGCCGGATGTAAAGAAAATCCTATCCTTTGAAACTAAGATATTGGAATCTTTTCATTCAAGGAAGTTTTCATTGGCAGGAATAAGCGATAGTCAGATAGTGTAAGATCAGGTGAGCAAGAAAGGAGGGGGTAAAACATCATACCGAAGTGCCTGTAGCTTCTGC
>QYTT01085656.1:10157-43185 GCA_006980735.1 Dasypogon diadema
TTTAGAATGAGGAGGAAAATGATGATATCGACTTCGCGACGAAAACAATCAATATGTTAATTCAAAAAGATTATAAACAATTGCAGTTGAAAAAATTACAGGGCTTAATATGGAAAAAGGGATACGAAGGGGGAGAACTAAAAGGACAGTAAGTATAAAATGGTTAATATTTTGTACAATATTAGACGATTCGTGTAGAATAGCTTTAATATCGGTCATTAGGTGCTTGCCGGGTTATCTGTTGATGGATTTGAATTGAATGATTGAGTAGAACAAAATTAGTTTAGTAAAAAAAAACGCACATTCCCATCGGTTGAATTTTTTCTTCTCACGATAGAATAATCATTAAATTGAGCACTGCAAGAACCAGTAACTCGGAGCCCACATTATTCTGTAGGTCCAGCTATAACGCTTATCAAGAAACAGATCAGGATCATTGGAAGTACATATTAAGTACATTATTAGGTTGGCAAGAAAGTTTTGTCGTTTTTTAGGGAAAATTCAAATTTTCAAAAATTTCAATTTTATATATTTAATCTTAGAAAGAAGGTTAATTAATAATATATTGGCCACTGTTTTCTGTAATCTTGCATCGGTTTAATTAGGTCATTTATGCCGGATGTAAAGAAAATCCTATCCTTTGAAACTAAGATATAGGAATCTTTTCATTCAAGGAAGTTTTCATTGGCAGGAATAAGCGATAGTCAGATAGTGTAAGATCAGGTGAGCAAGAAAGGAGGGGGTAAAACATCATACCGAAGTGCCTGTAGCTTCTGCTAGACGCATTGTAATGTTAGAACACAATGCCTTTTCGATTAAGTTGTGCTGGACGAAGTTCGCATATCTTCGCATTTAAGTGAGTCAACTGTTCACACTGTGCACATCCAGTGCACCCAGGACCTCGGCAACCCCACCAAATGCAAAGCATCAGCTTTTACTGGTGCGAATTGGTCTTCGCAAGATTAGGAAACGGAATTTTTCACCAGTAAGCAGGCGATTCAAAAAGGGTTCATATTGCTGCCCAGCAATCAATGAGGTGGTTGCTTCCTTTTTTTTACGGTGATGCCAAGGCTCAGGGGATACCCTATGATGCTAAGCACAGCATTGGCAGCCTCATTTTCGCTTGCATTACAGGAAATCCATCGACACCACTTATAGATAAAGCCAAGCTTGTTCAACTGACTTTCTATTGCCGCATGACTAACACCTAATCTCTCTAGCGGTCAATAATTGTTCATTACTCACTAATGTCCTTAAGACATCGTCATCAAGCTCCTTATGTCTGCTGGAGCGATAGTTATTTTTAAGGCTTATGTCACCTGACCTGAATTTTGCAAACCATCTTTAGACCGTATTCACTTCAACTTTATATGGCCCAAAAACAGAGGATAAATTTTTATGAGCTTCCGTAGCGTTATGCCCAAATTGGAACTCATAAAACATAGTGTGTCTTGTGTTCTTCTAAGATTGGTCGTATATTACGTTGTGTAGACAGTTTGCCCATCACTGTTGTGTTGAAATTCATATAAAATTGCACATAAAAGGCGTGATTGGATGAATTTATTCTTTTTGTCTGGATGTTAATTCAGAAACCCTGTTGACTGTATATGACAATCTTGGATCAAATTAAAGGAAATTTTGTGCACAATTATTAGAGTTCTATCGAATTTCATTTCCCATTTCTGCATTATTCAACAAAAAATAGTTTTCGGGAGTTTTTCGGTTTCGGCATCAAACCGAAAAACGTAGAAATTTGTATGCCCATGTTTAAGTGGCAGTATTTCCCGTGAATCCATGCAATGGGGATGGGTGCCGAGGATATCTCCCCATTAATCATTGCGAACACTTTAGCATGGACATAAAAAATGACATAACAATTTTTTTTGTAACTTTGAATGAAAAATGCAATTTTCGTTTTCGATTTTTGGCCGAAGATGCAAAAAATACCGAATTCGTTTTCGGTCTCGGCCAAAAAGAAAAATAGGTTGTCGGTCGGACTCTAACTACAATTAGATAGATTAGATAAGAATAAAAGCATTATGCCTAAGAAATTTTAGCAAAATGCGGTTATTATTTGAAAACGGTTCTAATAGTTACCTGAAGAAAGTTGTAACTTTAGTAATCGTAAACGGAAAGTTGTACAAAGGCATTTTATGAGTCATTTGAAAGCATATTAAACCCTTTATCGAATGATTTACTGCTCACTAGTTTAACGCAGACCAAAAAGTGGTAATTGAGGGATTATAAGACGAAGATTATTGATCAAACTAAAGTACGGGTATCTCGTCTTGTAGTGCAAACGGACAGGGATATTACTACACCGCCTATACCTATTCCATATACATACTAAAATTATATCAGCTCATGAAGACTTTATCAACAAAATAACGGCTTTTCGATTACAATATCCACATATCTGACTTTGCGTGTGAGGCGTATTAGAGGAACGGTCTAAGGCAATAATTATTAAGTTTTATATATGTTTTTTATTTGGATTCATGTGATTTTCTTTAAGTCTTAGCTTTATTATAATTTGGGAAATTAAGTCGAGATGATCGAGTGAATTCAACTACAGTTGAACCTCTTTCTAGACTTAACGTTTTGCGCTTAGAGAACATTTTTATGGATTGTCAGAACTTGAGTGTGAGCGACTTGATTAATGATTCTACGGCTATCGTTAATTATGTTTGCGAATATGAAATATTTTTATTATAATTTTACATATAAATCGCTTTTTAATAATTAATTTCCTTAGTTCTAAACAATAATATACAAGAGCTTTAATTACAATACTACTTTCTAATTAGTGTTTTTCCAGACGTGCCTGAAGCTTTTCAAAAGTGGATAACTGCTGGAATAAAAATTTGCATATATTCTAGTGGAAGTGTAGAAGCACAAAAATTGCTCTTCGGCTGTAGTGAATTTGGAAATATGCTGCAGTATATTTCTGAGCATTTTGATACCAATTTTGGTATGAAAACAAGCCAGGAGTCATATTCAAAAATTACAAAACATTTAAATTGTGACCCCAAAGATATTGTCTTTCTTACGGATATCAAGGAAGGTATGCAATTACATTTTAAAAATAAATTAAAGAGACTTCATTAATTCCCACTTTATTTTAGAAGCGTACGCCGCAAATGAAGCAGGCTTATATTCAATCCTTGTAAATCGTGAAGGAAACATTAATGTAACAGAAGAGGACAGGAATATTTTTCCAGTTGTTTCGTCTTTTAACGATATTAATCTATGTTTAAAATGATCCAAATGAGTGGCAAACACTGAATTTTTCTGAATTGTGAATGTGAATTTCGTATAAGAAATTTAAATAAACTCTATTAAAATAAGGTGAAAATATTGTATAGTATTGCCGAACCCTTCATAATTCAAATTCCTCTCTAAGTCGAATATTTCGACCTAATTTAGGCAATCTCTTGAATTTCTTATATATTTTTTTTCCTAAATCGAATTTCTCTATAAGTCGAAAATCTCCGTAACTCGAATTGATTTTCAGGACTTTCGCTGATATTTCTACCACTTTCTCTGGTGGACAAGGTTATTGTCTGTACAGATCAAACGTTTGGCTTCTTGGGATTTCTGTTTTTTCATGTGTCGTGATCGCGATAAGGAATGTAGGAATTGATTCCTACTCGAAATTCGACTTAGAGAGGTTCGAGTGCATTTTTATATATAGAATTTTTTATAAACTATTTTTAAATGGAAATTCCTTTTACCATGTTATCTCTTATTATTTATTTGTTCATGCCTGTGTTAAATATCGTCTCCCCTCAAACGACTGTTCATAGAAATAGAGAATGTAAAGGATATAAAATATTTTAACGCCAGAACTCAAATTTGGGAAGAAATAGTTCATGCAAGTCAAATTGATATTAACACCACAGTTCGTAGTTTTCAAAATCCATGTTGACGATCGCAAAAACTTTTGAAAAAAATTGACACTTCCGTCTTAAATAAATAAAAAGGAAAGGGTTGTTCAATTTGGTTCATTTTTTGCCAGGATATTTCAGCTTCACAACTCCAGTTTGTAGTAGATGCGAGGCCTTTGTGTTTGATAGCACAAGACAGGCGTAAAAAGTGAACAGGAAGAGGGGCTGTAATAAGATTTTGGATTTTAACAGTTAGTTAAACATTAATAGGAAATATTGCGAATGTGTCGGGTAGAAATTCAGCATATGCATGCATATTTTTTAACAATGGGTCAATTTCTTAACAAAAATATGTAAGTAAAAACATTTACACTAGCAAATTCACCTGAAAAATGATTTCCCACGTTGCAGGGAGGAATTATTTCTACAATTTGGCCTAGTACACTTCACAATGAAATTTGGTGAGTTTAATAACAAAATGTAATATGTTGCTCTTTCTGTGCAGATATCGGAGATTCCACGGTGAAAACTGAATTATTAGCAATTAGATCAAAGGCATAGTATTAAAGTACTTGCCGAATTAAAATTTCAATGCCAATGGAATGCCGCAGTTTGATTAATATTATCCCGGCTCCAATCGCCAATGATTGGGATATGTAATTCCTTTTGCGATAAACGCAGCACGGAACCGAGAGTAAGAAAACCCTTTCAGTTTAGAGTGAAATCAAACTCTGCTTTATTCTGGGCATTATTGCCCCTTTTATAAAAAAATCTTGAATTTCCTATCCAGCCTATGCCTCGCTCATGACCTCATGTACAATATAGCCGTTACAGTTTGATATTATTTCTATGAATTGTATAGAAGGGAGAGAATTCCAAATCGATTAGCTCACTGGCTCATTACCTCTTTACTTGAAAAAAAGTCGAGCAGAAAGTTAAGCCTAATATTTTTCATTTCTTTAAGTGTACTCTGCAGCAATAAAAATCAGTTTTTTAAAAGAAAAGATTAAACGAAAAGAGAAGAAAGTTTGTTAAAAGGAATTCTGAAAGGAAAGTCTAGATAATGACCCTTATTGTCGTATCCGTTGCGAACGAAAAAGTCCCCAATTCCTTATTTTTGTTGTTGCTTTACAAAAATAAATACACGGTTTTGGAACTTTTTTCGTTCGAAACGGATACAATGTAAGGCTGAATGAGAACAAATTGTTGGGTGTGAATATTTTTTCAATTGGGCGAATAGGTTACCGATAGACTCCTCTCTCTGAAGGAGTATATTAAACTAAAAAAAAGACTTTTGAAGATATATAATGAAGATTTGGTAGAAGCAGATTTTATCCACAGTACGACAACGACGATAAATGAACGGCAAATTCGCGGAGACACAATTTTCCAAGATAATCTAACTAAGATGAATGTACATTTTTGAGCTATTATGGATTATTTACATGAATTCCTATTTTTGAATTATTATAAGTAATGTGAATTTATATTAGGTCTGTTTAATGAGGCTAACCGGATTTTTCGAGGAGACTCGGTATTTTTCGAATTTTTATGGGCTCGAAGTGGGCCGAAGTTTCCCAGGCATGTGTTCATTGACGGCTCTGAATCATTGCAGAAGAGTAAAAAGAATTTGTTATCAGTATGTATAGAGAATTTACATCTGCGGGTAGCATAAGCTTGTAAGCGAAGGTATCTTATTGACAACCCTATGAATCTATGATACACACAGCATTGCTTAGGCGGAAGGAAATTAGGGAAGAGGAGATTCGGAAATTTTAATCCTGTAACGAAGTGGAATTCCCGGTTGGGAAATAATCATGCTTCCTAATTTTTAATGAGTCCCCTTTTCCACAGTTAAGGAATTCATTAATGAAAAGGAATGATATTGAAGGGGTAAAGAAAAAAGTATAATCCAATGCACTTGAAGTGATCTAAGAATTTGCATTTTGGAATGGTTGCGTACTAGAAAACTGGATTTATATTTTTAAAAACAATTGAGTTTTGTATTCTGGAATAAACAGTAAAGGGAATTGATATCTCTGAATTTTTGTTTTGTGTTTAACCGGAAAAGGTACAAAGGTTAAAACAATGTGGGGATTGTGGGATTGGTTTGATCCGGATTGTTTGCTTAATTGCAGGAACCAAACAAGTTGAAACGAAAACAAAGAATCATAACAAGGGAATGTCCACGCAAACACATCTTTAATTAGGAATAGATATGAGTTACGTATTAAATGCAAACATCACTTCAAAAATACATATATTTTTGGATTAATATGATTGGAAGGCCAAATATTGTATAAAACTCAGAGAAATTAACTGCTACATTTTACTGGTAAAGCAACAATAAGCAATCAGGTTCCATATTTTACAACTATTTATCCTTATTCCTAAATAATTTTATAGCTATATAAAAATGCCCATAGAAATTTCAACACAACTTCCCCAAATAATCGCCACAAATATTATGTCTCATTTTACGTTCTCTTAATTATCAGAGAAAATTTGGAAGTGTTCATAAATTAGTTTAGTTTCAAATAACGATATTTTATGATGAAATTGTTTAACAAAACACTGAACAAAAACTTTATACAAATAGAGAAATTTACGGCCTTTTCAAATCCAAAACTTTATCTGTCGTCTTCGTCTCGTTATAACAATAAGTGATGTAATATCAAGACAAGCTCGTCCAATGTCAAGTCTAAGTTATTGAGATTACAAATTTTGTGTAGAAATTAAATCACAGGAAAGCAAACGAATCTACCTGCAAAACTTTTATAATAGATAAGCTTATTTTCTGAAATCAAATTTTGTTATAATAGCTGTGTTTTTTTTTTTGAGTAACGGAGTTCTGAGAGCTCAAAAGAACGGCCGCAATCTTTCGAGTTCAGAGTTAATTCTCCTTCTTCTCTTTTTGCCTTCTTAAGCAAATTCAAGATAAGCAAAGAGCGCTAGTAACTTGGAATTTATGTTGAAGTTAGTTTTGCCTACATTTATGTTTGATATAATTGCTTTTAAACACAAAAACCTTCAACGAGCGCCATATATTTTCCCGTAGAAGGCTTAAATAACCAAGCTTATTAACTCCGTAAAATAACAGAGTTAATGTATGGCAACTCTGTATTCTGCTGTCAAAAAAACGCAGCTAATTGAATTAAGACGAAAATAAGGACTTGGATTTAGAAAAGGCCCCAATGTGCATTAATGCGAATTCGATTTTAGAAAAATCATATTATTTTCAACCTTTTTTATTTTAATTAGGAGTGATTTCCTGACTAAATTAAAATTTGACATTTGCATTTTAACTATGAAATATTCAAGGATAACGTTCATTGATTTTTCTAATTTGTCTGCATTACTACGTAAGAAACGGTAATAGTTTCGACCATGTTACATACAGTTCAGTCGATTTAAATTTAAATTTTAGTTTGTTCTAACATCTACTATGATAAGCATAACATATATTAACTTACTTAAATACTCAGCTTTTGGTGTATTTACTACTGACAGCAGAAGGTATATTACAAGACGGTCCTTTCACAGATGTTGAACAATTCTTAACGTCATTCTTTTTTTTCCAAATGCTAGCAATACGGCTTTCAATAATCGGTCGGTTCGAGGATAAACTGGATTTGCTTCTTGAAGGTGGTGTTGTCGATGAAAAATGGGTTTTCATAGCAATTAGAGAGGTAGGACTTCGTAATGAAGAATTGCTGTTAGATCGTTGCGGTTTTTGTGGAACATTGGTGGGTTTTACAAACCCAGTTGTTCTACTTCTTCCTAATTCTCGAAAGTTCGTTTCCTTAGCACAATTTACTTTACTTTTTAAACTTTGATTGGAATTACTTCGTATTAGTGTACGAATTTCAGAACCAGTAGGCGGTTTTTCTGATGAGTTGTGAGCAATTGGAGTTTTTGTACGAACATTTGATTTTTTTGGAAGTTTTGGAGTTTTTGAAGTATTTAATGGAACAGAAGTTACATTGGGAAGTTCTGATTGAGAAGCTTCCTCTTTAATAAAGGTTCCTTGCCTTTCCAGATTGCGACTACCCAAAACTGTTTCGTTCTTAACTTTTTTAGAATTAATTTTAGTACCAGTTTTCTTATTGGTAAATTTTTCTTCAGAATTTAAGTTAACTTTTACAATACTCAACTCATATTTCTTTATATTATTTCTATTCGAGTTAGTTTGGGTAGACAATAATGTTCTATTTAGTACTCCTTGAGTACCTGCATTTATGGTTGAATTTTTTAACGTATATTTTGCGTTTTTACCTTTTTTAATATTTGGGCTTGCAGTTTTACCAGGGAGATTAGATCGAAAAACTTCGCTACTACTTGTTCGTTGCTTGAAAAGTGCTATTTTTGATTCTCTGTTTGTCATCATAGCAGATCTTTTATAAAATGCCTCACTGCATGTTTTTTTCTTACCACGAGCTACTTTAATTGTTTCAGAAGGAACCTGCCCATCCTCACTACAGTTAACATCAGTGCCAGAGTCTCTATCTCCGGGATTTGTAATTACAGTCTGATGTATCTTTTTTTCATTTGGTTGAGAAATTTTTTTATCATCAAATTCTGATTCTGAGTTTTGGTCGCATTCCATGCTATTGTAATCACTTTCAATAGTTGTGCGTGTTTCATCTTCATTCAGCTTACTACTTATGAAAGAACTAATTGAGGTAGATCGTGGAACTGATGATGGTGTAACACTTTTTATAACAGTACGATTCGATAGTACTTCCCCGCAGTCATCTTCATCTGATATTAAATACTCACGATGAATATTCAGCTGAAATAAATTGATACGAAAATCAATGTTATAAGATTTATGAAATAAAAGGCATTTTTATAAAATATTCTTCAATAATGTCTATAGGCTCATTTATTGTAAAACGTTATAAAATGTGGTTCTAAAAAACGCGGCACTAACTACTTTATAAAGCTATATGAAAGTATATAAAAAGTGATATAAAAATAATACAAACAATAAATAGATCAAAAATTCTATTTAAAAGGACCAAAATTATTGCAAAGGTAGGACGACGCTAAGATGGCACAATAGAAAAATCCTATCCCTAGAGATAAAAAAAGGTAAAAAAAAAACAAAATGTGGTGCCGAATGATGGATGGAACAGCCTGCACCAGCACAGGATGGGAAAAGTACATATGGAACAGAGTACCCTCCTCACCGCAGAGTGGACAAACTTACTTAATCCGCTGGTCAATGTGCGACAGTTAGTTTGGGTGCACAAGACTGTGATGCAGCACTTTGAATGCCACATCAGTCTTTGTAATTGGACATATAATTGTAAATTACTCTACTAGTTATCTTCGGAAACACGCCCAAAATCAATCCGAGGTAAGCACGTCATATATCCACTGCGGATAGCCCCAGGGGTCGCATGCCCAAATAGGCATTTCAGGGTGTCTATGTCGGACCAAAGACGACTAAACATGAAAGCGTCCTGGAACCGAACCCCAGAGTCACTGGTACTCAAGTCTTCGAAACCACTATCGTACCAAGGCGACCAGTTCGTGTTCTTGTGTAGTGTGTACTTGTGCGGTATGTACTAATTCCATTCAACTTGAGGTGGAATTTTGACCTGAACCTGCTCCAGTTCTGAATCGTGTAGATCAGATTCTTGGATTAGTCATGAGGAAAAAGTAAGCATTCGATCATGTAGAGAAAGACTGCAAAAATAAGGAAATATGTGCAAGATTCACAGGTCAGCACGATTCAAGAAGCTGTAATGGTAAAGAATTAAAATATAATAATTGCGTAATGACAAATGAAAGGCTTGGTATTAATCTTGATGTCGTGCACGATTGTAAACAAATTTTCAATGATAATGTCGGAATCGCATTTAACTGAAAATATTACTGATGATGTTTGTGCAGAATTACGACTTAATTAGATGCATTGATTGGATTTTTGGCAATACAAAAAAATTGAGAAATACTCCTGCAAAAAAACATCTGGTGGGTCATAACTAAAGTTCCATTCGGCAAATTCTCTTTTCTAGTGTGTGTGTGTGTTATACAAATCCCCGAAAATATTGAATAGGATATTTTGTGACAAATTTAAAAACACAATAATTGATTTGTGTGAAAGTGATAAACATTTTATAATAGTTGAAGACTTTAATATTAGTTGGTTAAATTCAAATGGCATATATATCAGAGAACTTTATAACATGATTATGATTAATTGGGCCAAAATAATTGTGGATCAGCCAACGCGAATAATTACTCTAAAATATTAATAGACTACGTTATTACGAACAATAATGCAATAAAAGCAAAATATGAGCTGAAGTTGAGTATTGTAGTAGATTTAATGTGGAAAAAAGAAGTAAATAGCTACAAAGTGATAAAGTTTTGGAATTAAAATAAACCAAAGTGAATTAGCAAATATTAATGAAATAACTAACTTGAATGATCTGTCGTTATTATTTAAAAGTAACTACTTAGAGTAGTAAGTGAATTTGTAAAATTAGTAAGCAGGCAGTCAGATGGAAATCCGTGTTTTGGCAATGACGCTTGCATTTTAAGGGAAAGAGAAATCCGAGCAAGACAACGCGCAATGATAACTAATTTAAATTGTGGTTGCAAATCACGTAAGAACACTAGGGCCTCAGGGCCCTGAGAATGTCTAAATAGGACGAAACGCGTAGGCTCGTAAACTTTGTTAAGTTTTGTAATAAAAATTTTGTGGAAGTGAACTCAAAGTCGTTTTCTTAAACATGTCAAGAAATATATTCCACCAAGTGATATCGGAGAAATCCATTAGTGCTATGAGGAAAGATGAGTTTTAAAAAAATGTTTAAATCGAGGAGAGCGCATGTAAGCGTGAGCTTTTACTTCACATAAACTATTATAGAATGTATAGTTTAAAATCTAAGAACGACAAGTAATGGCCAAGTTTTAATGATATGAGAGTTGTTTTAGGCTATTCAATATAATACTTACCTCCGATAAACTAAATTTGGGTTGTTCTTCCACAGGTAATTTTGTGAACGTTTTAAAATCATCTGAACATTGTTCTCGTATTATATCCACATCCTGCTCTTCAGTCTTTCGAGAATGAGATAACCAGCCTTGTACATTTTCTGGCTTGATATGTATTTTTTCGTTTTGCCCTTGTTCGGTAAAATTCGATATATCATGTTGATTTTCAACAGAAAGTTGTTCTTGTATAGTACAGCCGGATGAAATAGTGTAAGTTTTAAAGCGATCTTTGATTAAACGTCTTTTCTGTTTTGGAGTAAGAATTCGTGTGTCTTCATTGATAACAGTACGATCATTTTTATTCTCTTCCTTTTTAGGTATGGATTCAATTAATGTTAAATCAGAAGAAATTTCAGTGTCTTTTGAAATGAGGGGCACAGGAAGAACATTACTCGTTGATATTTCCGGAATACCACTCAATTCTTCTACAAAGCTGTTATCAACAATCTCTGATGTTATACTTTCTACACTAATCATTGAATCCAATAATTCATCCATAACAGACGGTGGTTTTATGTTATCAAGATTACAACTAGAATTTACACTCTCTGAGCTACAACTTAAGCCACCATAAAACTGATCATTCCCCAAAGCTCTTTTAGCGACCAAACCGACTGCAAACGATTTGTTACATATTCTAGGAAATTGTACGCTTTCAAGGGAATCAAAACAACTTGATATACTTAGAAAATCCATGCATGATGGTGGCTGTATATTATCTAAATTCATCATACTTTCTGCTATGTTTTTGTTAACTTCTTGTGCTGTTCTATTAGTTTCAGATGCCACATTAACTGATTTTATCAAGGAAGAAGGGGATGCATAAAATTCTGGTCTGCTATTTATTTCATTAGTATTATCATTGAACCTTTGCTGAACCTCTCCACCGACTTGAAAATGTACTTCATTTGAAATCTCTTTTCGCTCACTGTTATTTAAGCTTTTGTTAACAGGTATTGTTTCCGCCTCTACACAATTTGAGTGAACGCTTGTTCCGCTTTGATTTTGAGCAATTGTATAACTTTCATTTAACATAACTCCATCAATTGGATTATTTGGAAAAATGTTAACCTGAAAAATTTATTAGTTATGTATTTACGATTTAAAATTCCCTAACAAAAAAGTTACCTCATTAGCTGGAGTAGCGACTATTAATTCTTGGTGAGGCGTGTCAGTACACAGATCGCTGATTGTTGTTTCATCTTCAATAAGAGATGCTACAATAGGAGCACTTATGCTAATATTTGGAAATGACACATCATTTGGGTAGGTATCCTCACTCCAAGTGTTATTGGAATTCGAATTTACTTTTGCTTCTTTTTCGGATGCAGTATTTTCACAATCCCCCAATTTCATTTCGGCACTTTTTTTCATATTGGTTCTAAGAAATTCCGCAGTAGAAACGAGCTCTTGTGTTAAGCGTTCAACAGATTTAATCATTAAATTTGGATCTTTATGCTTATCAGGTATCATTTTTCCGGAATTTTCCGTCTCATTATTTTCTTTTTCAAGAAAATCCACATTGAGAGACTCCAAATTAACAAAAGAATTAATCATTTTAATATTGTTATTTCCTAAATTTACATTTGGATATTTATTCAATGTATTAAAAGTTTCAGACCCAGCTGTGCTCGACGCGCTTTCGATGTGCAGATGACGAGGTTGAGCTTGATGTTTTCTTAACTCGTTGTTTGTGCCTTCTGTTGAATCTGGTATCTCTACGCCTGGAGCTATGTTGGGAGCACTTTGAGAGGTATAAATTTCCAATTGAGGTTGTTGGTCCAACACAGCTACAGGCGTAGTCAACTCGTTTTTTGGAATTCTGTTTTGTGTAGTGTTTCCCCCAGTGACCAGTCGCTGTCTTAAATCAACGGATTCTAACGACCGATGTTTAGGAGGGACAGATTGTGTTGAGTTACTTCCTGAAGAGACATTTTTTGCAATTCCAGTAGTAATGCATTCTCGAAGCAATTGTTCATCTTCACGTTCTTGATCTGCTTGTCTCTCACACTCTAATTTTAAGGGTAATTTCTTCAAGCTGGTGCAGATTGGCTGCCTGTTTAATGTACTCTCTGTGTTACTTTGTTTACTCATACCAGTACGAATGCATTGTTCGAGTAGTGATCTTGACTGATTTTCATTTGAATCGGTAGAATCAACCGAACTTACTGAATCATTTGCGTCATTGAAAAGCGATGTATTCATCAAGTTGTCTGTATCCTTAGTTGTAGAAGAAATTGATTGCATAATTTTGCGGATATTTGATTTTTGTTTATTGCAGCCAGCTGCGATAACCTAGAAGTTAGACGATTATTGTGTCATCCCATACTTAGCTTAGTTAAAAATCAAATTTACCTGACTTAATAAATTAGTGTCATCCTCCGATTCTGCTGATATTGAACTTAATGAATCGTCAGTAACCTGTTTGCGCTCAGAATTTCCCTCTGGTAATAATACTTTATTTGCAGTACGAGCTTTTCTAGCCATCCTAAAAAACTTACATGAAAATCATTCTTCCTTTGCTATCAGTTATTTTACCTTTTCATATTAGCCAGTTCAGCAAGTTCCGAACCTATTGTCAAATTTGAAAGTTCTGAAGAAATTGAAAAATTGCATGGGCTATCTTCCACTATAAATTTATTCATTTCATCCCGAACGGGAAGATATGGAGGTAAGCCGCCGCATCTCAACATTTCAATAGCGTCTTTTTGAGGCTCCGGTGGATTAATAACTTTTGAGGGCTTTTCTCGTTTCGAATGCAAAACCTTGGCCTTTAGCGCTGATGACGAATGTTTTCGCATTCCTACACGTATGCATTGCTCAAGAAGTTCTGTTCCTCCATCAGAGGTATTCGAACTCTCATCGTATTCACCCGCAACATCTGTTTTGTTTGTAAAAGACAGTGGACTTAGATCTGTATTACTGCCTACTTTTGAAAGCATAGCTGGAGTATCCTCTGTGTAGTACTGTTTTAAAGAATCTTCAACCGTAGTAATATCTTTTGGTATATTTGCGCTGCCTTCAGCATTTCTCTTTGGAAGTGGTTCTAAAGTTTTTGAGATTGATCCGCTCCGATTCATACCAATGTTAATGCATGTTGCCAAAATTACATCATCGTTTGTGGTCTCTTCACCTTCTGATAGTACACAGGTTTCAATACTTTTATCACTTTTATTACTTAACATAAGCGGATTTTTACTCAGTTGATCACTTTCAAGTAGTCCAATTTCCTTCCTTGAAGTTTCAGTTCTTAGTTTGGGTTCGTCATCTAAACTTAAATTGCTTAGGCTTGTTGCACAAGAAAATTGAGCTGGAGTGTTCTCGACCTGAAATGTGTTAACATCGTCCTCAAATACACTTTGAAGCCTTGCCTGTGCCACCGTTTTTAAAGTAGGCATTTGTAAAGGGGCATTATTAGAAAAGCCCGTTTGTACAGTACTATTTCGTCTTGGAGATTGAGGCATACTCTGCGTCGGAGAATCAGGTAATTCAGATGGAGATATTACACCACTAGCAAGTCGACTGAAATTTTAAAAAAACCTATGCATTTTTACATGTAAAAAATATTGTATATATATATATATATATATGAAAGGTCCACGGAAAGAACGTGCGAAGTGACATTTTATTCACCATGTGCCGCTTACATACGATGAACGACTATAGTCGTTCGGTTTTCTGCCCATACTACGATTTACCCTGGAGTTGCTATTCAGTGTTCAAACGCTTTATTATGCAATTTTTTCAGGGCGAAACAAGAACAACCAAATAATAACAAAGGAACAAATGTTTTCCAAATCAGTCTCATGCAAATGCTCGTCGAATGCTCGATGTCGGGCGCAATGTGCACTTTTGGTGCGGCATTTCATTCACAGGAAGCATCTCAGCGAAAAAGATGCTCGACGCAAAAGGATTAATTTCAGTTCAGACTTCAGGTTCAGCCGATTTTTTGCCTCTCTAAGACTTTTTAATGTTTATATAATTTGAACTGAATGCCATAAAAACAAAAAATTAAAAAAAAATCGACCACGCACCTTCTTTCCTCAGACCTTTCATATATATACAATACATACAGACCATTGCAGGCCGGAAATAAATTAGTGTTTTAGAACATGAATGTCATCAAATCAACTGGTTCCTTCTGCTAGAATCGTTGTATATTAGTCGTCGCTTATATGATCAGTATACATTCAAATACTTTTTTCAGACAGGATCAAATTATATTACCATAGTGAGAGAGAAATTAAAGTACAGTGGGACCCAGCTTATGTCCATATAACCGGACAAACGTGCGTGAGTGCTACTGCATTTCATTTCTATTATTTATAATAAAAATTCAAATGGTCCTTTAAAAGATTAGATTTTAGTATCATGCAGTCACAAATAATTGATGAAATTTTAATTGAAATAAATTAAAATAATCAAATGGAGATTAATGATTATAACTGCACTTCTTTGACACATTCAGTCAAATTACTATAGTAACCTAATTTGATATTAATTTTGATGAGTAAACAATAATTTATGTAAACACAAAGCGAAATGCTTCTATAGAACGAAAAAGGGGACCGAGCGAAAATAATACTGAAACTAATAAACGTGGAACAGGAAGTAATAATAGGTTTGTTCAACGAGCTGTTCTAGGTTAATCTAGAGCCAAATCGAGCATTATCTGTGTTCAATGAGACCAAAAAGCTGATATAGATTGTTTAAAACTGAGCTGCTACAAATTGCTTGAAACTGAGCTGCTCTGTGTCCAATAAGCAATCTCTAAAGTGAGCTGGGCTGCTAAATTGTGCTCTGAAAAATTATCAAAAATCAAAAGTACACTTAAGCACCTCTTTGCTTGATGCATTTTATGTTGACCGAGAAAATTTTGTGTTTGCATAGAGATTGTCAATTGTGAAATACCAGAAATATCCTTTATTTATATGTGTGTTAGTGTGGTGCAGCTTGTGAAATGATTTTTTAGGCAAATGTGATGGCAGTCACACCTCATACCCTCTACCCTCTTGCCTAAAAGGCCGGTTTTGCCCACGGGTCATGACAACAAAGTGTGCGAAGGTCCAATTATGTACAGTGCTCCACAAGCATATTCGTAATTTTCTAAGGAACCAAAGGAATGCTTCATATACCGTTAAAAATTTATGTATCCGGATTTAAGTACAAAGCGTAGCTTAACTAATTGACAGCAATGGCATATAAAGTCAGGGAAAACATCATTGAGACAAGAAAAATAATATCAAACTGGAAATTTTTTTTAGCATATCGAACACTAACCAAATCGACAAATCAGTGCATGTATAATACAATAGCATAGCAGCTAGGTACTAGTTTTGTGTGGAGGATTTGTAGGTGACATAAGTAATTCATTTGTGTACAAAAAAAAAATAGGGCAAGTTTTCAAGGGAAATGCAATTTTTGCTAAAATTTATTGATCAAAAAGAAAATTGTCCATATTTGAAAGGCAATGTTGAGCCAAGAAATCACACCTTAAAGAATTAGCACCCTATATATATATTTACAGCTTACCTAATCTCTAAAGCGTAGAGTTAAGAGCCCAAATTTTGGAGTAAATTGTCAAGATATACACAAAATCTTTAATATTACATTAATAATAATAATATAATAATATTTCACTTAAAAAATTATTCTTAATTATTAATTAAATATTAAGGGAAAAAATGAAAGATTATTACCATTATTAGACAGAAAAAAATCTAATAAAATTTAATTTCTAAAGAAATTTTATAAATTTATTATTATAAAAAAAATTGATTCGGGATTCGAAACTAGGTGTGCGTGATTGGAAGTCAAGCACGCTAATGCCTAGGCTACGTGGCGGCTCAGTACGAAAAAAAACATTTTTAGGATATGAATTGCTAGGGAAGGTTTGAGGACTGTTTTCTCGTCAAAGACTGAGTAGTATTGCGTGCTACTATTTTGTTGTAGAGAGTACTATGCCACACACAAGACGATCTAAAATATTGCAAATACTATCGTTAAATTAAGGGCCATAATGTCCACACGGATAGCTGAGCGGGCTAAGACGCACGTTCGCAGACTTTCTGCTCTGTGGGCGTGGGTTCGATTCCGGATTTATCTGGGTATCAGTGGTTGGGGCAATTCTACTGACGAGAATCGTATTCGAGAAGCCCTAACTAGGATGTTGTAAAGTAAAAATTTCATGCCAAAAAATTTATATTTATTTATTGCAACATTTATCAGCTTAAAATTTCACTCCCCCTAAGCTATGCATGATAGAGTTTGTCCCCTGAGCTTAAGCAATACCTTAAAAAAACCCACTTAAAAATTGCGAAAAAATAATTTCCTTTTAGACACACTTTTCTACAATAGAAAAAAAAGTTACTCACCTGAAATCACTTACAACAGAGCTTTTATCGTCGGTCGTAATTTGTTCGGAGCCATCCAGTGAATCCATGGAACTTCTTCTAGAAAACATAAGTGGAGTTTCCTGTGCTGAATTTATTACTGATGAGACTTTAGAAGATTGACCGCCCTTACATGCAGCACTACCCTGAGAGATTGTTGGCTTTTCTTTTTTTGCTTTAGGTATTGAAAGTTGCTGGCTAGGCAATAAATTCTCCGAGAGTGTACTCAAGCATTCTTTTTCTTCCTCAATCGCTTTAGACTTCGTCCTCAAGGCATTACAAACATTTTGAGATGCTTCATCCAAGCTACTTAGAGATTCATACCGACTAAAATATCCTGGGGTTCCTTCCTCACAGTAATTAATTGGTTTTTCAGGCGTATATAATCCTGAGCAGAAAATATTGGAAACTTCATGCTTTTGTGGAATCTTCTTTCGTTGTATGGCGGATTCTTCTGTTTTCGGATTTCTTACATCAAAATCAGAGCCTGCGTTAGAGATAACATAGGGCGTGTCTTCAGTTTGGTAACACTTTACCGTGTCCTCCATAATCAATATAATCTCGTTTCCGGTGCCTTCAGAAACCTTTCCATCCAAATCTGATTCTAATGGGTTTTCACTATAACGCAAACTAAAATTAGTAAGCTGATCTAAATCTGTTTCCTGATAAACAGAGTAATTTCGAGAATCTGTTTTTGTGCAGGATTTTTTATTCTCCGTTTTTTTCAATGAACCACCCTCATTATTATATTTTACGCTATAATCGATTGGTAATTCTGTTTCTGTTTCAACATCAAAGCCTGTTGTAGGGGTCACAAAGGTATTTCGCAAATTGAAAAGAGCTAATGGCTTACCACTACCCTTCACTTCGATTTCATATGTTAGCGGTGCAGAATGTTCCCGAAATTTTTCATATCCTGAATCTGATTTGGCTGATATTAATGAATCTCGGCTTCCACTTTTCGATACGATCGCAGATCTTGTCATTCTAGTGCTACTAGAACCCTCTTGTTTATCCTCTTGATTAACACTGAATTCTACTTTTTCCTTAGAAGGAGTTATTGTATCCAAATTGTCACAGGTCTCCGGAAAATTATTATTTAATTCCTGTTCAAATGCTTTTTGCTTTCTTGCAGTTAGTGTAGGAAGCTCTTTCAGTCCCATAGATTTTGCAATAGGATCTAAACTGTTCTGATTGAGTGATCCTGGCCTGAAATTTAGCAGATTTTTTAAAGCGGCACTACTGCCCTCAGATATCATTTTGTGCTTTGAATGTATGAGTGATCGCAACATAGGTACCGCACCATTATCCCATAAAAATTTTTGATCTTCTGGAAATCTTGCTGATAAATTCCATAACGTACCGCAAGCGTTGCTGACAACTGTTAAACTTTCAGATTTTAATTGTTGTAATAATATTGCTAAGCAATTTCTCTGCCGCAAAATTTTTCGATAATCTTCCCTAACAGCAATATGACTAGAAACATTTCTTAAAATACCGCCAGCGTTTTCTATTATTTTTAATGTTTTGCTAGGGCCTTCATAAGTAAGCATATCAACAAGAAATGCTAAAGCTCCATCTACAGCGCAAAATTCAGCCTTGTTCGTGCTGCAGTGTGCTGATAAGTTCCACAATGCTGACAAAATCGCTTTCAAGGTATTTTCATTTTTGTTTTTCATAGCAGCTTTTGCCAAAGCCGTTACAGTACCAATTTCATTCAGAGTCGCCTTCATATTGTTATCAGCTCGCCATGACAAATTACGCAGCACACTTGCAGTGACTTGTAAGAGATCATCAGGCGCAAAGTCTAATTGAGCCACAAGTGCTTCCATAAAATCTTTATTCGCACACAACAGCGCTTTATTATTACCATCTCCAAAAGTCAAGTTAGTTAAGGCCATTAAAGCGTACCTTCGAAGCGAATTGCAGCAATGATCGTTAGGTTTAAGACCATGAACAGCATGATCAAGGTATACTAAATTTGCAATAGCCTGTAACGCGCCAAGATGGCACATTGCGTACCTGTGCTCCTCATCAAAACTAATTTTCATCAGACTAGAAACTGCTGCCAACGGATGGCGGTCAGAGTCGTCTGCAATTGCTTCTCCGCCATTCGCCAATAATGTTTTTAAAAAATTACAATAATCAATTATTTGTTCAATCAGTCGCAGAACCTTAACTTCTCTTCTACAAACCTTTTCATCGGGATGACAATGTACAATGTTATGAAGAGCTAATCCAGCTCTCTTTTGAACGTTTTCATCATTTTCAGAATGCATCATTTGTACTAATAATGGTATACATCCAGATCTTCTTAAAGTTAGACAAGTTTCAGTACATCGTGACAATTCTAAAAATTTCTTTGACATTTCCACAGAGTCATGAGATCCAAGCATAGATAAAAGTGAATAAACGCATTCTACTTTTGGTCCAAGCTTAGATATAGTTTCAGGCGGTAAACTGGCATAATTTGGTGAGTTACCTGAAAGCCTTTCAGTGGGCCATGTTCCTATATAACGTAGCAAGTAGTTATCAAACAGAGCTGAGTTATCAGAACCAGATTTTTCTTTTAGTCGACAAACGCAAAAATTTCTATCGATTGAATGCTTTCGTTCTGCAGGTACATTTTCACACAATTCCTGTTTTTTACAAAGACCTGAAGAATACTTTTTTGCTTCCTTTCCTAACATATAATCCGGTGGAATGGGATTTTCATCAAGAAAATGCTTCTTTCTGCGTGCTCCTGTTTGCTGTTCATTTACGTGACTTTGTGAAGTGAGCAGTTTCTTTGTAACTCCACTAGCAGCAAGTTCATAATCACTTATTTCGCCGTCTGTTTCATATTTTTTGTCTAGTTTAACTGTCTCTCCAGCAGATTTATACAATACTGCTTCGGGCATAATTTTTACCTGACTAGCAGAATCATCTTCTATTTCGTAGTCTAAAAAATGACGTTCATGTGTTGAGACTGAACTACCAAAATCTACTAACCCCGGATCTAAGCTTATGTCGTCTAAATCTTCGCTTATAGGGGAATCTATTGCCTTCTCCGGGTTCATGACTTAGATGACTTTAATCACATACATACAACTCAACCGTTAGTCTCTGAAATGTAAAAATGAATTTAGTAGACAAATTACAGAAAAGGGCTTTGTTAAGGGCTTTGATAATATATGTAAGCATTATTAAAAAAAAAACAGGAGTTGGTAGAAAAACATCTTAAGGTGCTGGTAACAATTTTATACACGCGACTCGTTTCAGAACGATGTTCCCATTTTCAAGCGGTATGTCCAACTGAACAACTGAAAATGAGATTGAGCCTAATTACTCTAAAGCATTGTCCAAAAATATTTCCCTAAAACCTTACCCCTTCAAGATATTCCACCATCCCGTAATTTTTCGTGTATTTTATACGGTATCATAAATATAAGAAATCATTTGTAGCGCCCAAAAATATATTTCATTCACTCCCATTAATGGAGAATAAAAAATCGCTTTATACTTTGCTTTTATATTTATTAAAATTCTTTAGGTCGACATTGCTGCAATGCTGAGGTATACGATCATAGGTTGCGGATAGTGGCATGATCTGAAGATTTGCAGGTCAGTTGTAAACATATAAGAATAACCAGCCGAGAACAATGCACTACATAGTCATTACTTTCTTTTCTTCCTTACATAATTGGTCCAAATCAATTATAGCTTCCTTTCTTATTAATTTTGGATTCTATTTCTGCAGGTCGAGTATGTACTAGGGCTCCAGATCCGAAACGATTTTCCGTGTAAACGGTTTCGGTTAACCGTTTCAAACGTCCCTTTAAAAATCGTTTAATTAACTAGAAGTTTTCTTACGAGACGTTTGAGTGTTTTCTTGTTACAAAATATTCTTTAAAACGTTTACTAATGTCGAATTCGTTTGAAGAAAGTTCCGACTTAGTATCGCTCGAGTTCCAACCCAGCTGGACTAAAATCATTAGTTTGAACATGTGGGTCGGAACTGGTTCTAATTCTTAATACGCCAGGGTATAATAAAAAACTTTATTATTAATTTAATATAGCCATTGGCATTCCTGGTAACAAGACGAGTTTAACGATATCTTGTTTGACAAAATCGGTAAACCCGTTTCGGCTGTAGAATGAAATCAGACAAATCAATTAAACATAAAATATCCTAAACACATTATTCTTTTTTTTCTTTTTTATTCGAATTTTCCGACCCAAAATATATAAGGGTTCCCTCTTAAATTTTAAAACCTACAGAGAAGAAAATGCATTCAATGGAATAAATTTCTGATGCTAATAATTTCATTTTATACTTTTTACTTATTTGTTCGAGCGTGTTAAATCAAAATTTAAAAGCCTTTTTATCCCTGGATTTAATTTCGTTTGCCATCCCTATTTCTTCTTTTTCCTTTTTCCAATAATGGTTTTACTCTACCTATTCTTTACCCACCTACTCTCTTCTTTTTTATTTATTATTTAATTTTTTATTTTGTCCATCCTCTAACAAAATAGTGAAAAAAAACTAGATGTACATGCTGTTTTTATAGAGAGTCAGTCGTCAGTCTTCACAATCCACACACTGCTCGTCACAACTGTCAGTATTTTTAATAAAGTCACCTTTTAATATGAAACGTGTTGTCTTTATCTCTAGAACTCAAAAACAAAACATGATACCAGGTGTGGTTATCAAGAAAAAGGTGAAAATGTCAAATGCAATATAAAGAAAGAAATTCTGGATCATAACGGATTGGTCCGTGATTTTCTAAAGGTTGGAAGACACTGATGAAGATGTTTCCACTCAACATTGCCCTTCAAATATGGGAAATTTTCTTTTTGAAACTCCCCCTATTAAACTTTTTACATAAATGAATTGCTTATTTTGTGACCCACAAATTTCCCATCTCTATATTCTCCTAGTTGTTACCCTTTCCCAAATATAACGACATAAAAAAGTTACTAATGTGTTTTTAAAGTGATTATTTTAACAGATGCCCCACTTAATGATTAAATAAGATTTTATTGTATTAATTTCTAATCTAATATTTTCATCTTAATAGGTATCAAATTCAAGATTTTTAATTTACAACAAGTGCTCAGATTAACCTCCTTGTGATTAAATAAAACTAAGAATGTATAAAAGGGCGGGCCGGTGTGTTTTTACTATTTTATTCAAAGTTTTTGAATTCAAAGTGTTTTTTAAACCTTAAGTCGAATGTCCACTATCAAGTAACTTGTTTAAAAAATTGCACAATAATTTGAAAATATGATTACATTGCCGATCAATATTTTTCCAATTTGTTTGTTCAAGCTAATCGATTCAAATTTTATTTCTTGGACTTGCACAAGTACTTGTAAAAGTAATTACACAGTTAATTTTGCAACGTGAATGTATTCGAGAGTAAAATATGCAGCTGCACCTACACCAAATTGAAAAATGTCTCATACAATTAAAAAATCTTTATTATTTTTAATATTGTTAGTGCTATTTCTTTTTTCTAATACAAGCTGCCTGTCTTTTGAAAAGACCGTTCACTAGTAACTGAAGTCGCCACAGCACACAATTTTTTTTTAGCTATTTAAATTATGGTGGACAGATTTGCTCCCTCTTTCCCCACCACTTCAAAGGATTCGATTTTCTATTTACATTGGATTCGCTAAAGTTGAAGCAACTGTAATTTCGAGTTCATTCCTTGAAACTTGCTTTTTGAGGAACTAATTCTGACGATATATTTTCCACCTGCACTTTTGAAGCAAGCGGTTTTATTTCAGAAATTAAAAAAATCTCATTGCATTTGCAGTGCAAAATCGATACTAAGTATGGAATACTTTTCAGTCCAAGTATCGAGAACCAGAAATGATAAGAATGTATGGTATACTTAGTATTCGATTCTCAGTTTTTGCACATCACTATTGTGCAATAACTTGAATGAACTTCCACCTGGCCGAGTTTATTTTTATTATTGCTCAACAATTTGGACAAATTTAAAAAATAGTTAGCAAGCCACTTGTGTAGTTATCTGTTAAGTTACTAGTACAAGCCATATTGAACAAGTAAAAATTGATAATGGACGTGCACCTTTAGACAGACTATCTCCATAAAGGCCCAAGGACGTTTCTGAAACGTTTAGTGTTTAAACAAAAACTAAATAAACATTTAAAATAATGTTGTGTATAAAGTAATAAGTGGTGAAAATTATTTATGAACTTTAGATTTGGTGAAATTATCTGTCTTGAATAAATAATTTACCAAAACGAAGTGTGCGGTGCTGTGATGCAAAAACTATAACCAGGATTGCATTGTTAAATAATTTTTCAGGCAAGTTGAGGTGTTTTAATAAATATATAAGCTAGTATTTAAATACGAGTGATATAAATTAGTATCACACATCGGAAATGGTAGAAAATGTAAAAAGTTTTAGATCAAGTACTGTTTGTTTACATTTCCCATGTTTTGTGAGAAGCCTGCTTGGTATTTTTCAAACGGAGTAATTATGGAGACAGTCTGTCTAGGGTATATAGTGTTTAGGAAAATACGGTTTACATTTCTGACACAGAATAAGCTGACATTCATTACGTGTGTGGATTGTGTGATGGCAATGTTGTGACTGCGTGAGCTAAGTATCAACGTGGAACAACAGTGGTGACAGTTTTCTACACTAGATCTTTTTTACTTACTTTTTATTCCTAAGTGGGCAATTCCTGCATATAACGGGGGGTAATACTGTGTGTACAACTTTTACAAACAAAAATTCCGAATTTGGTTGATCCTTTTTGGGGAAATACTCGTATTCAACAATTTTTTTTTGTTATTAATTGGTTTAAGTAAGTTTTTAACATCCTTTTTACAGATGGGAAATAATCATTGTATTTTCAGAGTAATTTTTTAGCTGTCCTTTTGGAATAAAGTGTAAAAAAGGGTATATTCGTTAAACTAAAACTGCAGTCTTCGCAAAAGTACACAAATTTTGTAAACAGAAAAATGGGTATGTGTAAAGCATAATCTTTTCTTCCGCAGCTGAAATTCATTTTTATTAGTGTATAACCACTTCAAAAAAAAATCCAAATAATAATAGCTAACCAATACCTAACCTTTCTTCTGTTTTTTTTTCAGTTATTGGTTAACCAGTAATTTGTAAAGGAATTTATATTAAGGAGAAATATATTCGTTATTTTTTTAATTGTTATTCATTAAGAGATTGAAAGTTGTCTGCAATCTCTGCCTACAAACCTGCTAAAAGTCTAGTTATAGCAGATGCTCTTTCTCGATCTCCACTTCCTGAAACAGAAGAAAAATTTGATGAGCAATTTGGATAAGCTTGGCTTAAAAAACGTCTTGAAGAAATAAAATTAGACTTACAACTTCAATTGATTAAACGGTGTATTATAAACAGATAGCCAAAAAGCAGTAGTAAAATTAATATAAATATAAAATATTTGTGGAAAGTAAGGCATTCTCTGTTCCTTGTAGATGATTCAATACTTAGAGGTAAACGTTTAATTCATTAGTTAACTAGGGATCGTAAAATGTGAAATGTGCTATACCTAATCAATAATTCATCTTCGTATGTCATTCATTGTATAAAGTATCTACTATGTATATACTTATCGTTATTTTCTGGAAGCGTAGGAAAATTCAAATCCGGATTGTCGTTTTGTGCGGTTCCGCACACTAACAATACCCAGAAGGCACACTACTCAGTGTGAATCCAAGAACCGTTTACTTATCTCCGCATTAAGCGTTCACACATTTCAAGGAAATGTCCAGTCCATAGAACAAGAAAAAAAGAAAATAGTAATCGCAGGACCAGCAAAAGAAAATTTTTAACTTGGCTCTGAAGTTTGTTGCATTAAAAAAATACTTGAGCGCATCCAATTCGCAAGTCGAGTCCGCTTGAAAAACCTAGGTCGGAACTGGAATCAGAGATTCCAACCCCAAGTTAACATGGAAAGCGGAGACTTAAGTGAATATGAAGTAATGAAGGATGAAAGCGGAAATGTGATTAATGAAAAGGGATACATACTAGCTAAATACACAATATCTAACGTTACCTCTTTATCGGTATATTTTTCTACCACCTCTTTTACAAAATCTTCCACTCGGGCTTTCTTTCTTGGTATATCTGCCAAGGACTGAACCAAAATTAACTCATCTTCGGAATCAGAAGAACGATTCAAGAACGAAATTTCATTACTTGAGGAAGATTCCATAAAAAAATCTATTATTTCTTCCATTTATTTCCATTTGTGATGGAAATTTTAGTCTTGAGCACGATCCACGTCCAGGTGTAGTAAAAAATCTGAAGACAAGGAACTTCAAGTTCCACTGCATAAAAATCCATGTCAAAATCAAGAACAGAATAGTTCGGAGGTACTAACCAAGCAATATTACTTTGATTGCATGCAATGGGGAAGATACAGAAGGAAGGAAAATGGGTTACTAATAAACTGGCGGAAGAAAACAAAAACCGAAGAGTTGAAATCTGCATAAATTTCCTTTCTTGGTACAAAAGAAAGAATTTTTTGCACAAAATCATTATGGATGATGAAAAGTACGACAGTCATAAACGCAGAGAAGCATGGGTTGATCCGTTACAACTGAGCGTTACCAGGCTCAATTGATCACATTAAGTTATGCTCTGGAGAGAAAAAGACCATTTACAGGCCAAGGAAGGCAGAAAGTGATATTGTTGCATGACAACGCTGGTGCACACACAGCACAATTAACCCAGGGGCTCATCTTTTCCTTAGGCTGGGAAATTGTCCAGCATGCGGAAAGACCGGCGGTTCACGAAAGTTAAAGATGTGCGAAAATAGCTCGATGACTATTTTGCTGCGAAACCAGCAACTTTCTATTGCGAAGGCATTCATCATCTACCCGATAAAGACCATAGACCTATTAGTACACTCTTGGATACATCTAAATCAAAGTGCTCCACTACGCAATTGACTGTCACGCACATGCGATTAATGGGCTCGCGCTTATCTTAGTTGGTTCTGGAGAAATTAACATGCAAAAGGGGGACTTCACTCAAGTTCCGACTATTAGTGCTGAACGATGCCCTGCCACGGAGCCCCGAAGAGTCAATATTGGAGTTCAAGAGCAGGTGGATAAAAACTATATCGGCAACCTTACGTCGCTTTTTCCAAAGAAGTCATACCACGATACGGCGGAAGAAACACAGGGTTGTTACGCAAATCTAATTAACCTGCGCTGAACAGACTCGATACGACCAATGTTGACAGTGTAGGAAAAATTCCATACATGCGAAGCGCGTTCAAAAAGGACGAACGAGTTATATAATGTTAAGGAAAATTGAAGATCAGAGAACCCTTTGAACCAACGTTTAATGAAACCCAGCATGGGAATTGGAATTGCCCGTAGAAGGATCTCTAGATATGAGAAAGGCCTTCCAAAGCTTATTCTGCCTGTTCTTCAGAGTCTTCAGCTCTCTGTTAAACCATCGAGGTGACGTAGAAGATACTCTTTTGAGGCTCGAAGGGAACGCAGGAGGCGAACACCTCGAGAAACAAGTTAACGTCAGTTTTAATAAGTGCGTAAAATTTGCTCTTGCTCTTCTTCTTGTGTATGGCTCGTAGTTTTAAAGGCTTTAGCTGTTTACCAATTAGTTGTCAGATGAAAAACAAGATTTCGGAGGAAACTAGGCAAACAAAGTAAGAATATTTCTGTTCGGAGGAATTGTTATGTGTGTGTAAATCGGTCATTGGTCTGGTCATAGACTTGCGATTGTCCGAATCGAGAAACTGCTTTATTTTGTTATTGTAAAACAACAGCAACACAACGCAATTTCTCAACTCGATCAATCTAATCGAGGTACCAAATACGGGGGCTGATTTGAAGTTTATGCAACAAACCCAAATTTTGGTGTACCTCCAAACCACAATGCGGTTTTTCTCTACTCATATAGACGGGGTGAATATCTAGTATGAATTTGTTCGGAAACACTCAATCTATTTATATTATGACGTCTATGTTTACAAAACTGCAAACTGACATATTTTTTTCTTTGCTTACTTCGATCGCTGAGTCGAAGAATAAATGAATAAAGTTCTCATTCTGTTTCTGCCTTTAAATTTTCGGATCGACTTGAATGAAGTTCAAGTGTCCACACCATCCGCGAATTCTTGATTTCTTTCTTCTACATATAATGCAGACTGATTACCACTTTAAGAGCTTTGAGGCATAATTAAAACAAATGTTTTCTTTTATCATTGTATTCGGAACTGCATCGGTCCACAAAAATGTTCCTAGGAAAACGTCCAGGACTCACCAACGCAAACCTCCCTAAAATATGAATAAAGTATAAAAAGCTATTTACTCCACCCTAAATGCTTTGCATATTTCAGTGAATTCACTATATTGTCATAAACAAGTCACCTGTGAATAATTTGAGCATATTTTGACTATTTGCAGATCTAGGAAAAATCAATATGAACGTATTGATTTTTACGTTTCCTCAATTACATAGAATATTTCATTTCAGTTTACCATCTCACCCTGATCAACCCATTCTCAATAACAAAAGCAAATCCTGCAACTCGTGCATGAAATGAATATAAAGAAAACAACGTACCTCGACATTTCGGACTCAAAATTACTTTCGAAGGTATTCAAGAAAACCGGCTTTAAAAAATCGACTTTAATTCACTGTACCTTAAAACCCATTTTACTTATGTCCTCGACGTAACAGTACTAAACCCTTCGCGCGTACACAAAGCCTGTTCGATGAGTAACCTGAACTAATCCGGTTCTGCCCAGGCTAACACCAAGGCACTTCAGTTAAAAATCACCCATGTTTACATGCACTCCTACCGCGTTTATACGACCAAAGAAAAACCGTTTTATGGTGCTAGCTTTGACTTTGATAACCTCACTTTGACAATTGCTTTGAAGTAAACACAGAAAATTTTCTACTGAAAGCGTAGAGTATGCCCAGGGGAACATTATTGCGAACAAATAAATGAAAATTATGCTTATCTACTTATTTAATTCCTAAATTATTTAAAATTCCCATCAACTTTGACGTGGTGACGTCATCGGCCAAATGTCATTTTTCTCTTCACCATACCTTGTGTTCTAGTCCTGTTCCTGTGGTCGGCTTGACCTGAAACGGACGCATATCCTATCCGCGGCTCCACTTTTTTAATTTTATATTAAATAGGTTTCTTATTTTGACTTTTTCGTGTGTCTCTCAAAATAATTTCTCTTCAATTGGTTAGCAAGCAAAATAATTAGTTCTAGTCTGGCCAGGTGGCGTTTTGTGTAACGTAACGAGACTGCTGCTGTGCATTATCTCTAAGAAAAGGCAAAACAAAGTACCTTGGATTTGGTAATTGTGTTCTGTACCGTGATATCTCACAACTTCTTTTTATTGTGCAGGACTGATTCCATTTATTCGTTTTCATGAAATTTACATAATTTTAAGGAGCTGATATCTTCTGTAGTTTAAAATGCGACGTAGTTGAACGACCCTGTTACTTTTCCCGATAAGTTTTTAGTGAAGTGGAATTTGGTGATATTGTGATGGCTGAGGGAAAAGCAAGTGTGCATTTCACTTGCCAGAGGTGTCTTCAACCCATTATTTTGGATGATAGCTTTGAAAATATAAGTGTGCACGCAATGGCTGAGCTTGATCGTAATTACTGTTTATTTGTAATGGTCTTTTTCATGACTGTATCTTACTAGTTCCTATCTACTCAAATACGGGGACGGATCTAGACTCTCAGGATACTGCATTTGACCACTTCGTGCGTCCGTACAGATTTTCTGATTCCCTCAATGGAACTGGTTTCTTGTTAGTCTCCGACGGCCGAGATAGCAGCACCTTGAGTGCGGCACTTAAGGTCAAAGCAGAGCTTTTCGATTATTTGTCTTCAAATTCTGAAGTTGATCATCCACTCTGCGATGAATGTACAGATTCCCTTCTAGAATTAATGGATAGACGTTTGAAAACTGCGGAATGCGAGTGGAACGAATACAATAATTATTTGAAGAAACTGGAACTCACACACGATAACCCGGATTTAGAGCTGCTGGAGAAAGAACTGCAGGACCTTCAAGTCGAAGAGCAGCGTCTTATCGGTGAACTGATGAAACTGAAATGTGAGGAAGAGGCAGTTAGAGCAGAAATTAAACAGCAAGAAGAGGTTAAGAAATGTACGGATGCTCAAGAGGAGTGTTATTGGCGGGAGTACACAAAACATAGACGAGAATTAATGTTGGTAGACGACGAGAGGCGTAGCTTGCAGTCACAAATCATGTATGCACAAAACCATTTAGAAAAGTTAAGAAAAACAAATGTTTTCAATATAACATTTCACATATGGCATGCCGGTCATTTCGGTACAATTAATAATTTCCGATTGGGGCGACTGCCATCGTCACCAGTAGATTGGTCTGAAATAAATGCGGCATGGGGACAGACCGCTCTCTTACTGTGCGCTCTTGCCCGGAAAGTAAATCTGACTTTTAAAAGGTATAGAATTGTGCCTTTTGGTAATCATTCGTATATTGAAGTATTAGGAGAAGGCAAAGAGCTACCTTTGTATGGTACTGGAGGCTTTAAGTTCTTTTGGGATACGAAATTTGATGCTGCCATGGTCGCGTTTTTAGATTGCTTGCAGCAGTTTAAAGAAGAAGTAGAAAAAGGGGACACTGGATTCTGTTTACCCTATAAAATGGACAAAGGGAAAATAGAGGATTCTTCAACTGGTAGTTCTTATTCCATTAAGTAATTATAATTCTTGGTGTGGTGTACATTATTAAATTCGAGTTTCTTTTTTATAGGATTCAATTCAATTCTGAAGAGCAATGGACAAAGGCACTAAAATTTCTGTTAACTAATTTGAAGTGGGGCCTTGCATGGGTGTCATCCCAGTTTTCGGATGAAGGTTTGAATCTGACTGAACCTTAATTAAGTTACGTTATATGTAAATAATACTGTTAATAAATACATGTCCTTAAAGTAGTGAAGGGAATCTATAATTTTGATTGCAACATCCAACTATTAAGATTTTCTTAAATTTATCAACGCCTTTTTCCCTATTAAGGCATCTAGCTAGTGACATATTGATCGTCTAGTTCAATATATATGTAGAGACTTGTTCTCCTAGATTTCCCTAAAGCCTTCGATAAAGTAAATCATGGTATTTCCCCAAGTCCCAGCACGTAGACTTTTTTAGTCTTACCCAAGTCACAGAGGAAAAAGGTTTTCCTTGACAACAGGTTCTCAGGCTTTTTGCTCGATAGTAGTGGTCTCCCCCAGAGATGCGTCTTGGGAACGATGCTGTTTCCCGCATTCATCAATGATATACGGCTTTACAGTTTTTAAAACTTTCAAAACGCTAAAAGCTAGCGCCATACTATGTTCTTTGCCTGCCTTGACTCCTAGTCAGGCGTATCTGACGATTGCTGTACCGTAGTGCAATGTACTGGAGCACTGAATTGGGCAATGTACTGAAATACTTCGGCAATTTTTGCTGTGTCAATAGCCCCTGGCAGCCTCACCAAGGGAAAATAAAAGAAGGCTTGTGTACAACTGACAAAACTGGCACACAATTTATTCTGTCTTTCGCTTTTTAGAGAAAAAAATCACATTAAACATAAATAACTCAGTAGTCTATAACTTCGCAACAATTGAACAAATGAATTTGGAAACTGTCAAGATTAAACAAAAACTCTTCATAGTGTTTAATAAAACCTTTTTAGACTCAAATTTGTTCAAATCATTTAGTTAATTAGTAGAACATAATTTTGTTTAAGTAATATTGGTTTTGTTAATTGTACATCTAAGCAGCCAAAATGAAAGAATTATATAAAACGTATTTGAAACCCGGTGCAGATTGCTTACAGCAACCCAAACAAGATAATGACATTTTAGAAAAATATTTGGCAAATAAGAAAAATCTCCAGTCATTTCAACAAGGAACCATTTTACCACAAAATTCGATTGCGGAGAAACATCATAAAGTCGATGAGAAATTAAATGATGTCTTTTCATCACGAACAACAGAAATAATTGAGGCATTGCAAGGTTATTCTCCAGGAAAAGTTCGCTTAAGAAGTGAAAATAACTGGCAAAATGAAAATGCTTACCTTGATGAGAGTACAGATTTAGAGAAGTCAATAGAATATATCGATGAAACCTTTCGAAGTATAAAACAAACTATTGAAAATCCTGATAAGAAGCAGTTAAACCTTGAAAAGCCCCGCGAGGGTGTTAGGCAATTTAGCGAGGAGAAGAGTGACAAACCTAAGCTGTGTAACTCTACAACAACATTTTCATTTGAAAATACCCAAGAACAAGGTGACCGGGTGGAAAGGATTCTTAAAATGGTAGAAATTGATTACAAACCATCAAGGCAGCTACAACCGGCAGAAGACAAAAATATGCCTAGTTTTAAAGGTCCATTCGATATTGACTATTGGGATGAACAATTCCAGCAATACACGTACTATGCTTTCTTCATTCTGTTATGTACTCTCTTCCTCGTATCTATCCTACGATCTACGTATTTTGCATTCAAGACCACAAAAAAATACTTCGATAAGGCATTATTGCATTGCTGGAGCTGGGTTAGAGGAATTTTTGCACCTTCTCATCCTAGCAATGAACAAAATATTATATTATTTGTCTTGTTCACGCCATTCATTATTTTACTTTTAATTGCTTATTCGGGATTTAGTATCCTTTACTTTGTAAATAAAATTCTTTTGTCCCGGGTTCCCAATGTAATAACTCAGCAAATCAATCCACAAAAAAACAAAGGATTTGAAAATTGCCAAGTATATAAGTAAACATCTCTTCATCATCTTTGTTTTAACGAAAATAAAATATTGTCATTTAACTCTACAGATTTGATTTACTATACAAAATTGAACGACAGAGAAATAATTTGGAAAGATGTCGTATTATTCCGTAAACCGACATTCTTAGTTGCAAACTCATTTTATAAATTTATTTTCAAACGGGGCGTTTGAATATTTACGTATTTATGACGAGAAGTGTTAAAAATATAAAATATTGGCGGATTGAGAAGAATGTAGGTATGCTACTCTGAATTAAAAGGAACAGAATCGAAATTTAAATCAGAATTTGCACATTTGATACTTTCGGTTCAATATTTATAAATTGATACTGCTGCATTGAAAAATATGAAATGTTGCTTGAAAAATATAGAGGGAAAAATAGGATTTAACATTTTGTATTTATATCGAAAGCAAGGAAATGTAGAATTTTACAGTTAGTCAGTTCGAAAGGCACGTTTCCACTCATATAAATTTGCAAAGCGAAAAAATTGGGAATTTTAATTTACCGGCTGTTAGATGGCGACGCTCTTCGGCCCTCTTTTTCGGCTGCTCCTCAGCATGTCCTGGATTTCATTGACAACCTTTCATCTACTGGGCTCACACAAACAAATAGTGTACCAAACGACAATGAAAGATCGCTGGATCTTGTCTTCTCGTCGAATCCTTGCAGGAATTGATTCTTGTAGTTCTCGAGTCTAGACACCATTCTGGTCTTCACGTTGTTCTTTTTTCTGATCCATTCTTACTTGATTCTACTTTGCCAGCTGATATTTGTTATAAACTTAAAAAGAAAACGATTTTAATAGGCTTAATCAATTGCTCTCGACTTACAATTGGATCTCTGTTCTTGATAAGGGCGACATTGGCAAAGCTCTTAATGTTTGCTTTATGCATTGCGTTCCTATTTC